>WEKY01053543.1:2927-24463 GCA_013390045.1 Picathartes gymnocephalus | reverse complement strand
CACTGCAGAGATGGGCACTGGGCACTGCAGGGCTGGACACTGGGCACTGCAGGAGCACTGGGCATTGCAGAGCTGGACAGTGGGCACTGTGAGGACACTGGGCACTGCAGAGATGGACACTGGGCACTGCAGGGGCACTGGGCATTGCAGGGCTGGACAGTGGGCACTGTGAGGACACTGGGCACTGCAGAGATGGACACTGGGCACTGCAGGGGCACTGGGCATTGCAGGGCTGGACAGTGGGCACTGTGAGGACACTGGGCACTGCAGCAGCCTGAGCTGCCCCTGGCCGGCCGGGTGATGTGCCCAGCACGTGTGGCCGGGTGGGGACCGGCCTGGACAACAAGGGTGGTGTCCATTGCCTGCCGTGGCAGGGAGGAGTCACTGAGCCTGTGTGGAAGGGGTAACAAATAGCATGAGGAAATCATGTGGAGAGGAGGGGAAGCAAGCTCATGTTCAGAGCAGGAAGGAGAGAAAGGGTGGAGAAAGTGGAATGATGGGGAGGAGGGCGCAGACAGACACAGGTCCATCTCTGTGGTGACCCAGTCTGACCTCGGGTTCAAGCATATTTACAAATCTGACAATCAGCAGAGGACATTGTGAGACTCTGACTAGATTAACATCTCTATATAGCTATAATTAAAATGACAGAACTCAAACCCTGTCTTTTTTCCAAAATAAAACTTCCCTTTTCATCCATTCAAAGGTTTGAGGTGCGCTTTTACAAGGCTGATGTCAAATGTCACTAGAAATGCACGAGGCCGTGGTGATATCACGGTGTGAGAGAGAGTCACGAGCAAAGCACATAAACTTTATGAAATATTGTCATTTTTTTCCCTTCCGTTTTGGCCATTGCCTAAACTGGAACCATAAAACTCATCTTAAAATAGCACTGCAGGTTAAAAAAAAAAAAAAAGGGAAAATTACTGGACTGGGTTTTGTTTTCCAGCCAAGTTTATTCAAACAAAGTTTGCTAATAGGAGAGCTTTGGGGCAATTCTGTGAACCCTAGGAAAGTGACTTATATTGCAGATATGAGGGCTCTTACCAATAATTTTCTATCTCCTTGCAAAGCTGGGAACGTTTCCCTATCTACCTGTGAAGGGACATATTTTATGTCAAGATGAAGGGCAAAAGAGTCTTGCATTCAACATTTAGTTTTAAATGATGTAAACAGCATTAACTGGTCTGTCAAAAGCTCCTTCGTGGCAAACACCTGCATGAGCTGGTCCCTGGGTTTGGACAGGTTGCCTGTACAGACACTTCCAGCACGGTCTGGCCCCACAGGCCTGGTGTCTTCGGCCATTCACACCTTTCCAAAGAGTAACTGTGGAGTAAATACTTCAGGGCTTTGTAACTACGGCGTGGAGCAGGGTGAGGAGGGACAAGAGGGAAATCACAGCCCTTTTAATGCATTCGTGCATCTTAAAGAAAGGAGATGCTGAAGTATGTTAGTGAAGGGGAAAGTGCAGAATTCAAGGTTAAAGGAGAAGAGCTAAGCATAATTACAATCCAAAGGGATGAAAGACAGTGAGATGTCAGGGAGATGCTGCTGGAAGGGAGAACAGAGCAGTGCCCTGCTAGAGACATGAGGAAAACCAGTCAGCTCCTATTTCCTGCGAGAATGGGGGAGCCAGGAGGGAGCCACGAGGGACAAATTGCATCAGAGTTGCAGATACATTTCTTCAGATTCAGCCGGGTCTTACAGCTGCATAGTTGGACAGGGAATGGTACAGAGGTAGAGAGAATGAATTTTCTGCTGTGTTAAGAGCTCCAGGGGGGATAAAAAGGAGTGAAATTCAGTCAGTAGGCCAGACTCTGGGAGAACAGGATGGACTAGACTGAAATGAAGCCTGAAAGCAAATGAGCAATTTTCAAAATGAGAAAAGGACAGGGAGGAGAGGTCTGCAAACAGAGGAGGAGAGGAAAACTAATTGAATTATGTGGATGAGCAGTGAGCAGAACACAGCGCACATCACAGTTTGCACAGCAGAGAGGTGAGGGAGAGCAGAACGTTGCAGATTAACCATTTCAGAGTGCCTGAGAGAGCCAAACAGGAGCTGAGCTCGACTGAGGGAGCGAGGAGATGCCGACGTGAGGAACTGCTTGGGCTGTCACTGCAGACCCTGAGAGCACCAAGAGTGCGTGTGGGAACCCAGGAGGAGAAGGAAGAGCCTTGGACCAAGCGTGGAGGAGGATGGGGAGAGGCTGGGCAAACGCAGGGGCTGGAGGGAGCAGGAACAGGAGGGAGCCCCAACCATTTGCACCCTGACCCAGAAAGCTCAGAGGAAGCAGGGTGCTGGGAAGAGCAGGAGAGCACAGGTGAGGTCTGAGAGCTGGAGGAGCTGTGGGAGCACTCAGAGCCCATGAACAGCCTGGAGGGGAGAGAAAAGCAGGAGTGGTGGCAGTGCAGGGTGGCTGGGCAGAGGGCTGGGACCCCGGCAGGGCAGGGACACGACCCAGAGCCCGCAGGGGAAGGGATGAGGAGCTCGGTGGGGAGAGGACAGGCTTGGCACGGGAAATGGGAGGGCCCAAGGAAGATAAGAGAGTGACGGCCAGGGGTGAGGTCAGAGCCGTGGCAGACAGGCGCGTGTACAAAATCAGAAACACGAGGCAGCTCCTGCCTGTGGCCCCCAGGTACAGCACTGGCTGCCTGTGCGCAGCGGTGATTGATCACAGAATTAGGCTGGTGCTATTTTGGCCCTGTGACTTCACATGCTGTAATCTGAGGCTGCCGTGTGCTTATCCTTGCAGCAAGGATAACTCCTGAGGCACAGGGATGCTTTTGGGGGAGACACGTCAGAAAGCTTTCCCCCAAACTGCGTTTGTAATCCTGCCACTCCTCTCATCAATCACCAAAACGGGCCCTGTGCTTCCTGCTGGAGCGTTGTGAATTTTCAAAGGCAAAGTGCACTATTGTTTGATAGCCAATTATTCACTGGCATTGATAAACAGGCTCTGCCCGCGATTACTGCAGCAATTACTCACCCTCCTAATTTAGACACAAGGAAAAATTAATTCAAGCTTCCAGTTGATCATTTATATCTTTGGCTTTTGTAATACACATCACAGCACGCTGAAAACAACTCCACCATAAAGGAAACTGATCTGTCCAAATTGATAAGGTGTTTTACTCTCGTTCTGTCACTGAGGGAGGCACGACTGAGTCCAAGCTGAAGGGCTGTGGCTGAAGGTGGGGCATTTTTATGGTTTGGGGACATATAAAAAGTATGAAAATAATTTTGTTAAACCTTAAATTAAAAACAGAAGGGAGGGATGTTACTGCAGTCAGAAGGGAGCTCCGTGCACAGCTAAGCAAGCAAATAAAGCAGTAGGATGTTGCAGTGCTTTGAGCTCGTCCTGCCCCCAGGCCACCCTTCAAGGGCTGACAGACCCGACTGCAGGCAGCAGACACCCAGGATGTTCAGGGGAGGCTGGCGGGGAGAAACCCGATAGTGCTGGCAGCCCAGTTCAGGATGGAGTGGAGCTGGCAGAGGCACATAAAGCTGTTAACAGGCTTAGTAATGGTGAATTCCAACCATCTACTTACTCCTTCTAATACCTCGGGAGCTGCGAGATGGAAAGGTATCCACGTACCACCGGAGCAGGGAAATGCTTTTATTCATTTTCTTGTTATCATTAAAGTTCCCGCACAGCTCGCAAAGGACATAGGAATGTTGTGGTAGCTGAGCCCGAGGGAAGGAGCAGCACCTGGGAAGTGCCTCCTCCAGCTGCTCCGGGGCCCTGCTGTGGTTTCACTTTGCTGGCTGCTGGCAGGGATTCCGGAGCAGGAGGAGCCTTTCCTTGGAGCTCATCCCTGCACGGCTGTGTGCGGGGTGGAGCCTCTGCCGTGCCCGGTGAGATGCTGCAGGGCCAGGTGGGGCCCGGTGCTCCGAGGGCAGCAATCTTTGCCTCTGGAGCACAGCATGGATTGCTGTGGTTTCGTTTTCCAGCTCCTGGTCTGTTTGCCCCAGGTGCTGTCACTGCAGAGAACTTTCCTGTTGAGGTGCAGGGCACAGCCTGAGTGACCCCAGGTAGGTTTTTTCACTCAGCCGTGCCAGGCAGCGTTCCCAGAAGGAATGCCAGCACTTTCTCCAGCCCTGCGGGCAGATAGGGTGAAGCTGTGGCCCGGCTACTGCTCAATGCACACTTGAGGCAGATAACTGGGTGTAAAACTGAAAGGCAGCAAAATATCCCAACATCTGTCCCGGTGACAAGGTGGGAGCTTGGAGCACTGAGCCGAGGCAGCCCAGGCTGAGCACAAGCCTGGCTCAGTCTCGAGAGTGAGAAGATTATTTCAGCTGGGACAGGAGCTGGGCCTTCTCCCACTGCGGCTGCAGCTCGCTGATGTTGGACGGGCAGCAGCTGGTTATGGGCACTGGGCAGCCTGGGCAGGTGCCCTGGGCTCTGCAGGTGCCCCTGCCCAGCCCTGGTGGGGGCCCAGGTCCCCTGTCCCTCGCTGCCACCGTGGCTCTGCCCATCTTTGGGATGCCTGAAGCTCCTGGGAGCAGTTTGAGAGCCAGGCAAGCGGAGCTGTCCCCACCTCCTCAGGAGGCACTCCTGCTGCTGTGCCCGAGGCACGCAGCGTGGGCTGGGCACCAGCGGGCACCGTGCTGCCCACGGGAGCTGCTGGCTGTGAACTTGTGCCTGCACGTGGCACAGCCATGGGAAATACACAGCAGGGACTGCAGGGACTGCGGCACCCCGAGATCCCCAGCCCTGGTGCTGGCTCCAGGTGTGCCCGGTCACCAAGCACTGACTGTGATGTTATAACTGGGCTGATGGGAAAGAAAAGAGAAAACTATCAGAGCTCATCTTATCTGAGACAATCATGCACGCTCAGGAACTGTGTAATTCAGTTGCCCTGCTTAGCCAAAAGTTAAAGAGTTTCTGAAGTTTATTTCCTGTCTTTATAGCAACTGTCTGGCCCTTTATTTATTTTCACTGAAAGCTGCTGGTGTGCTAAAAATAATTTTCGGAGCAATTCTTGTGGCAGACTGTATAACAATCACAGGCTGAAGTCGGAGCAGTTGGGAAGTGAAGGATGCCTCCTTGGGCAATCTCTTCTCATGAACTTCCATCATTTTTATTTTTAAGCTTTGTGCTGTAGCATTCCGTGTCCCTCACTACCGAGAAGAGCTGACGGCTCGCATTGTTGTTACCTTGAAAGGGCAGTTATCACAGCTAATCCACCCTCCAAGGTTTTTCCTCAGGATAATTATTGTTTTGGTGATTCATCTTGCAGACCCTGCCCTTCCTTATTCGCACAAAATATCCTACTCCCTGCAATATTTCTGGGTCAGGCTCGTGCCACACATGTGATTTCCTCTTGGGCATGCAAACAAGACAAGACGGATTTAAAGGTCAGCCAGTGCTGGGCTGGCCACCCTCGGCACGGCCCCGGTGGCTCCACGTGTCACCTGTGGGGACATCGTCACACGGGGGAGGTTTGGGGCTGCACGGGCACAGGCTGGTCAGGTAAAGGTCACTCGTGTCGGGTGGGGGGACAGTGCCTCCGTTGTTGTGCTGGAAAATTTCGCTGCTCCTGTCTTTAGTGGAAAACATTATCACCAGCACATCCTGGCATGTAATTTGGCCTCATTTATTATCATTGAGTGGTGGCTAATTGCTTATGGTGCATTTCTAAGGTACTTAGGGAGGGCTGTGGTTTTTCAAGGAAGCATAACTCATGGAGGACAGGGCAGGGAGAATCCTGAAAGTTTTTGGCACTCAAATTTTACTAAACATGAAAAATAGAACACGGGCAGGCTTTGGCATGATCCCTTCATGGCCCAGAGACCACGGGGAAGGGAATATGCCCAGCAGGCAAGATTACCTGCAGGGAGAGCCGGGCCCTGCTTTCCCTGGCAGGCTGCTTGCCCAGGTCTGTCCGTACATCCTGTGCTCCCCAGCTCGGCTCGGAGCGGGCACGGGGGGAGGGTTCCACCCCAGCATACAGGATCAGAGTGAAACCCATGGATGGCACCAAAAAGCTGGTCAGAAGCTCTGTTTGGGTTTGTTTGGGAGCATTTTTCCCTGGTTTCACCTTGGTGTTTGTGCTGGAGGGGTGGGCTCACAGCTCCTTTGGCCCTCCCTGATGGAGGGACAGAGCAGGAGAGAGGGAGCACTGTCACAGGAGCCAGGAAAACCCCAGGCTGGATTGGGTTGGATTGGGTTGGATTGGGTTGGATTGGATTGGATTGGATTGGATTGGGTTGGATTGGATCCACCAGCTTCCCCTGGAGAACTGTCAGAGTTCTAAGGTGCCCAGGGCAGCGCAGCAGGAGCTGGCACCGTGGCCCTGTCACACACCGTGTCACACAGGAGGAGCACAGGGCCCCTCTCGCAGCACGGGCGGGTCACTTTGGGTATGGAGGGGCAGCAGCCACACACCCAGAGCTCACACAGGTGACACAGGCTGGGGACAGGGTCTGGGCAGGTGTCCTGCAGCCCTGCCTGCCAGTGAACTGGGGGAGGGAGGCACGGCCCCAGCCTGCCCTGTGAGCTGCTCTGCTGCTGTCCAGAGGCAGCTCAGGGGCTCTCCATGGGCCAGGAGTTGCTCCTGGTGATGTTCCTGACTGATGTAACTGTTTTTAATGCCAAGTTGGTTTTACACATGATGCAGTCTCACAACCCCTCCCTGCATGGCTCGTGGTTATGACCTCTTTCATGAGAAAAAGCAGAAAATGAAATATTTGAGTGACTTTTACTTCGAAGAAGTTAACAAAACTGTGACCACACTGATTTGTTTTGAAAACTCTCCCAGTAGCCTACACTTACCTTTACAATTTCTTTGGATGTGTAACACCAACAGCTCGCAGAGAACTGGGGCTGTAGTGGCAGAACAGAGATGCAATGTGCTGCTGCTCCCTTCAGTGTTAAATGCTTTGAATTGGCTTCACCGTGTCTAAAATCCTATTTTTTTTTTCTTTTCCTGGCACAAGAGTCCTGGAGCAACATTTCTGAGAGCAGCTACCTGGGCAGGGAAAGCTGCTTCCAATGCCTTAAATATCAAAATCACTTTTATTTGGGTAAACAGTGCTAAAACACCGATGTTGTACAGGTACACCTTGTAAAGATTTGCTTGGTATTTTATTATTGCACAAGGAAAATACCCACTCAAACTACCCAAGCAATAACAGATCCACTAAATGTGGCCAGTAAAGAATCTAAAAATATGAGGGAGGGTTATATTCACCACGGTTTAGGCAGTAGAGAAAATACAGTTTGGTTTGGTTACTCACCTCATTTGTGGGTAACAGTTTTCAAAATACTTGCTTGGAATAGATTGAGTTTTGATGAAGCTCTCAAAGGTGCATGTTAGAAGTTGCCTGTGTATTTTCTGTTATGTATCAGAAGAAACACTTACAAAGGTTTGTATGGAACTGTCGCATGAATTTAATGTGCAAATCCGTGTTAAAAGCTTTGCTGACCACAGGCGGAAATGTGGAAACTCAACGAATCACCTCTGGAAAAATGGCATTTGTGAGTTATATTCTTAGAGGACTAAAAATAGAGCTCAATCTGTTTGTTTTCCTTTATGAAGTGGCCAACTGTAACACTCCCTTACCAGCCCTAAAAAAGAATTTACATAAAAGATGGTGACGCAAACCCTTATCTCATGACTGTGTCTCATTAGGTCATCGATGGTGGATGAGAAATGACTTCACTTTTAAAGTGTCTTTGCCATCTTCCCTGCCCATGAGCCAACTCGAGAAAATGTTTTGGGGCGTTATCTGCACAGCAACCTTAATGTGCAGATGTGTCTGTGGAAGGTGCAGTAAAATGTGAGTTGTTTATCACCTGTGAGGCAGCACTGACAGGGAAACTCCCCCGTGTGCAGTCATTAATAGCGTTCATACCTGGGCTGGCCAAAGGGCACCCGGGGCGTTCTCCTGGGAGAGCTCCACGTTCAAACAGTGCTCAACAGAGCTCCTGGACACCCAGACCTTTCAGCTCCACTTCATGATGTGTTGTTTTATTTTATTGTAGGAAAAACACTTGGCATGGCTTATCTATCAGGCAATGAATGTGTTTGGTGCTGGAAAATGAGTGTCCGAACCTGTGCCAGGGCCCCACCACCCTCCCAGCCAGGAGTTGCTTCCCAGTATCCCATCCATCCCTGCCCTCTGGCAGTGGGAAGCTGTTCCCTGTGTCCTGTCCCTCCATCCCTTGTCCCCAGTCCCTCTCCAGCTCTCCTGGAGCCCCTTCAGGCCCTGCAAGGGGCTCTGAGCTCTCCCTGGAGCTTCTCCTCTCCAGGTGAGCCCCCCCAGCTCTCCCAGCCTGGCTTCAGAGCAGAGGTGCACAGGAGATGTTTTGTTGTCATCCAGTCACAGAATTTGTATTAAATCTAAAAGCAGCATTGGACTTTTTTTCTGCTGCCAGTTTTGATGGAGGGAGCTGTGTTTGAACTGGAGAGGGATGACACAGGGATCAGCTCAGTGCTGCTGTCCACTGAACCTCCCTGTTCAACATCGAATTCCCTGATCAGCATTTCAGACTTCATTTCTGGAGATTAATTCCTGAGCACTTGCACTCTCACCAGTCACCCTAAAACGAATAACCACAGCTCCAGAGCAGCTTGGATTTGACTGCTGTCAGAGCTGCAGCTCAGTGGAGTCTGAAAACACCTGGGATATCCCTCTGTGGGCCAACAGTGACACGAATGGGCAGAGGAGGTAGAAAACTTTGTGTATAGCTGTGCTGCTCCTAAAACCAAAGGAAAGGGGGTAGAGGGAAACTGGGGAGGGTGGGATTGTTGGGGTGTCCTGTGCAGGGCCAGGAGTTGACTCAATGGTCCTTTTGGGTCCCTTCCAGCTCAGGATATTCTGTGATTTTTATTTCCTACGTTTTAAGAGCAGTTAAAAGGAAAATTCCTGTGTTGGCCCTGCTTGAATTACAACACTCTGTGGTCACTGAATGGGATTTGAAGGACAAGCAGTACAGCGGGTATTTTTTCTTTAAGAAGGTAATCTTGGAATTTCTTGGCCACATTTCAGAATTTCTGCAACACAATGGAGTTCACTGAGTCACAGCAATCCAGTGGGAACACAGATTTTGCCAGGGTTGAAATGTGAATCAGAAAACAGGTATTTTATTAGTAGCAAAAACTTCATCACAGACCACAGAAATATATTTTAAATGTTTTGGAGAATTTCATATGGTCTAATTCACTTCATTGTGAATAAACACACAGCCTGGTCTATGGGAGGTGTCCCTGCCCATGGCAGGGGTGGAACAAGATGAGCTTTAAGGTCCCTTCCAACCCAACCATTTCTGGGACTCTGCGATATCATAATAATTAACTCCTCTATCCCTCAGTGTGCTAATGGCACCTTTCTGCTCAGGGCTGGGCTAAGCAGGCACGGCCAAGCCCCTCAAAGCAAACACTTCTGAAAGCCACCAGTCCCCAGCAAGGGCCAGCAGCCTCTGCCCAGAGCAGTCCAGGCTGGCACAGGGCCCCTGGAAAAGTGCCCAGAGCATTTCCCACATACCCACCTTCCTGCTGCTTGGCTGCCCACTCAGGCAACAACAAGCCTTTCCTAGCTCTGAGTAGATTTACTTTTTTTTTTTAAAGTAATAATCTATTAAAAGCTAATTAATAGTCTAATAATTTTAAAATATTTATACAGAACTAATTAAGAATACTTAATAATTAGTATCTTAGCTAAGTCTTCTCTTAATATGTTAATTAATGTAATGAGTTAATTGTACACTTTATTTCAATCAAGTGTTTGGACAACACCCTCTGGCACAGGGTGGGATTTTTGGGGGTCTCCTGTGCAGGGCCAGGAGCAGGACTCAGTAATCCACGTGGTCCTTTCCAACACAGGATATTGAAGATTCTCTGAATTACTCCGAGTTCAAAGTGAAATCCTGCCCTGAGATTAAGGGAAGGATTTCCCTTGACTCAGCTGAACCCAGGTTTAAACACGTCTGTTCCTGTCAAAGGACAGTGTTGGCACTGCACCCATTTCAGCTCTCTGCACACGAGTTTCACACATTTCATTGCACATTTGTCTGACAGTCAGCTGGAACTTTTTACCAGCCTTTAACAAGAATCCTAGTGCTGCCTTTGCATCCTTCAGATACTCACGTTCTCTGGTTGTCTCGCACTCCTTAGTTACTCTCAGGCCTCACGTTCCGCCTATTTCACTTACCTGTAGGTTTTCCCATTGGTCTGATTGCCCCAAACTGAGGAAGATCTGCGGTGTTGTCTGTGCATCCCCTGGTTTCTGTGCATGCCTTTCCTTGCAGCACAGAGGACAAAGCAATTGGGGCAGTGCTGGGCAGCTGATGAAGGACCTATCAGGAATTACATCAGGCTCCAAAAACAGCCTCAGCCTTGCTCTCTGTAAAATAAACATCAAGGAAAGGCTCTGGCTGCTCTTTTGGCATCAACCCTTCAGTGTTTTGTACCAGGACCCAGCAGCTTCTCCAGGCACAGTGTGAGTCAGGGACAAATTTACTGTCAGAGATGGGAAGTTCAAACCACACCTCTCCTTTTCTTCCTTGTCCCTCCTCATTGTAGGGAGCTACTACAGGAGAAGCCACTTCCCGCTGAGAATCAGGGTTAATGTGTGGCAGCATTTTGGGACTGATTGACCACTGCTTGCTCCTTTCCCCTGATTTTCACAGAGGTGTTGGGAGGGTACTAAAGGGTGTATAATAGGTAAGTGAGGTACACAGGGAGTAGCAAACTCCCTCAGAGAACTGGGACTTCCATGATTTGATCCTTCTCCCTGCTTTTATGCTCTGCTGGGTTTAACTAACACAAGCTTGACATCATCTGTATAGAGAGTTTTAATGTCAAAGGAGTATTTTTTCAGAAACATTCTCCTATTTCAGAAAGGACCTTTTCAGTCTCCAAAAATACAGTCCTTAGTAGCATTATGTGGCTCATAATAGCTTTATTTTGAAGATTGCTTTAATACAACAGGCTGTGAGAGAACAGTGTCTGATTTTCCAATGTCTCTTCACTGGAGTGCTTTTAAGCACTGAAAAAAAAACAGCCTAAAAATCCAATTCCACTACAACCAATAGAACAAATAAGAACAAATCTCATTTCTCGTGTTGCAACAACACACACACTGACATCTGATGCCTCCAGTAGCTCCTGCCAGGACTCATCTTCACAGAACTATGACATTGAATACACAGTTTCAGCTTGAGGGCTGAAGGCCACACCAGGCTCTGATGGCTCTAGAACTGAGGGATGTTCAATGTCTTTCAGGAGGCTCAGCTGAAAGCAATAATCTCAGATGAACTTGTGTCACTCTCTTGACCAGTGTGCCTTGGACTTTTCTTCCTCTCTCTCAAGGGCTGTTTTCCCCTTACATATATCAGGTATTTTATCATTTGTCTTGTAAAGCAAAAACCTGTCAGCACCTATTAGAGTCCAGCTTGCTGATTACACAGGGACAGAGCAAGAGGGGCTTTTTTGGCGTAAAGACATCACAGAATCCTTCAGGTTGGAAAAGGCCCTTTAAATAGAACCCAACCGTTAATCCAGCACTCCCAGTTTCTAATATCTCTTCTATTCCTGCCCTCTGGCAGTGGGAAGCCATTCCCTGTGTCCTGTCCCTCCATCCTTTGTCCCCAGTCCCTCTCCAGCTCTCCTGGAGCTCCTTTAGGCCCTGCAAGGGGCTCTGACGTCCCCCTGGAGCCTTCTCCCAGCTCCCCCAGCCTGGCTCCAGAATCCTGGGAGCAGGTCCAGGGCCTCCTCTGGACTCTGTCCAGCAGCTCCAGGTCCCTCCTACACTGGAGATCCCAGAGCTGGACAGAGCAGAGGGAAACTCTTGGCTGCCACACCCCAGGTTCTCAACACAAGGGAGGGAGTTTTTGAAGGACCAGGTTCACCAGCCATGACCATGGCACAAGCACCCAGAGCCCCTCTGGAGGCACAGGGATCTTCATTAGCACTGGTTTCCCTGACGGAAAAAGCCCAGCACGTCTCAGGTTTCACACCACAGGGAGGTTTCAGAGCACACCTTTCTGCACGGAAGGGCACAGCACACAAATCACTCTCCTGGGATGTGGGGCTGTGGATTCTATTTTTGGAGCAACACTGGAATGTTTCCAAGACCACCATGACACAATCACCGCACGATGGGTGGTGAACAAGTCTCTACTGCTGCTGCAACCCTTCCTGCACTGCCTGCTGTGCATTCTTTAACCACTGCCTTTATTACAAGGATTCCTGCCATGCTGTCACCTCATCCTCGCACCCCTCAGAATACACACACAGAAAAGGCAAACCAGCCCTGTGCCTCAGTGAGCAGATCCCACCTACTGGGTGGGATCCACAGGTAAGTCAAGGTGAGATTTCACCTGGTGAGACAAGACTGCTAAACCAGCAGCTGCAGTGGGTAGCACAGATTATTTAACCCTTTTGTAAGCATGCCCCTTATAATTATAAAATGTTAGGTATATTAAAGTTTTTAAGGCATTTGGTACTGCCAAAATCAAACTCACTGGTGTTTCTCTGCCTGAGCCTTACCTGTAGATACCTTCCCAGCTGCATTCATGTTAACACTAAAGTCTAGATTTTTGTGCAGCAATTTAAACTCATGGTCAGAAACCAGGTCTGGAGTAAGAAGAGCTCCTGCACACTCAGCAGTAAATAGGTATTCTCCACCTGCAGTGAAGTCTTGTACCAAACATCTTAAACAAAAGTTAATACTAGGATAATTAACACTATAATTAAGAGTGTTAGAATTATAGTGAAAACCAACGTGGCCTTGAGTTTCTTTCAGTGTGGGCACTGTTTTCCTTTTAAAACTCACATCCTCATTTTGGAGAAAGAAAAGGCAATTCACCATCACTTGCACAAAATTCTGTATTTTATTAACTAAATCAAAAAAGTAGTTAAATTCATACAAAATGTTCAATATAATCAATACTTTACACGTTTACAAGCTAGGACTGTGTCTGATTTGCAGTTTAAATAGTGTCTGGTGTGAGCACAGCACATTAATGCTGCAAGGTGCTCAGCACTGAAGTCTCTGTATCCCACAGAACAGAGTGAAGCCCTACCAGAACTGCTGCTGTGGTGAGGTGCAATTACATGAAAAAAACACGGACTCATTTTTAACAATTCCATGAGAAACCACACCACCGTTTTCAACTGGAAACTTCCCTCCTGCAGGACCACAAATAATGCACCACTGAGAGCTTGTTTCCCTTGGAGTGCCCATGCCTGGTGAGAAAGCACCACTTTCAGGGGAGCTGGAACCTGATTCTTTTGGGGAAGGAAAACTGGAGTTTTTCCACTTGAAATGCCCCAAGCCAAAGGAAGGTGTATTTCAGCTCCCTGTGAGCACACAGCACCAGTACCTCAATGTTAAGAAGTTCACACCACCTTCACCCTAACCCCAGGGGTCTCCAGCTTACTCTGGAAGAGCTGCCTTCCCAGCACAGCCTCTTATCACAGCCCAGTGTCCCCATTTGGCACCTGCAGCCCAATGTCACCACGCTGCATTCCAGCCAGCATTCCTACACTTCCATCTGGGACCAAATCTGCCAAGACACAGCTTCCATTAAGCCTCAGCACGCTCAGAAATACCTTGTCCTTTCTCTCCATGTCCCAAAGCTGCAGAGGTTTGCAGGTTGCAGCCCCAATGGTCCTGGTGTTATAATAAAGCCCTAAGAAAGGCAGCAGGTTGTATAGTTACCTCCTTGTGAGCAAAATCCCTGCCCTAAAACTATGCAACCTACTACCTCTTCCTAGGAGCCCAAGGCTTCCTCTGTGCAGTTCTTCACTCTCTGCAGGACTTTGGCTCCCCAGCTGCTCTGGTCTTCTGCCCTGGCTGGGCACACTCCGAGGTGACACTGCCAGCACTGACAAAGTGTGGCTCACTACCTGTAACGCTCACAAATGGCTCCATTTGCACCCTGCCTAAGCTAAACTTGCCATCCCAAAAAGCATTTATTTCCGTGTTTCTTTTGTTACTACAGCAAGCTGCTTGCTGGGCAGGCCAGCACAGAACCAGTTACAGACTGGGTACACCAAGCACAGCAAGAGGAAGGAGAACGCAATAAGCTTTAAAAGTCTTTTTACAGAAACAGTATCACCTCAGGGAAACATTCTGGCTCTTGGGTGCTCAAATTCCATAGCTTCACACCCCACCCAGAAAGGTGAGAGGTCAGTTTCAGCCAAAATTGGCCAACACTTAAATTTTGCATTAAATCTGGAAAAGCTGGAGAAAAATGTGCAGACTTATTAATCAAGGATAATTTTAAGTTTTCCCTCCAACTTCTACCAAGCAGTTGGGAGTCATGGAATTTCAATGGACTAGGAAATTAAGGTGTCAGAACAGTTTAAGGCACAATGTACAAGCTTGAGCTCCCTGTATTTTACGTTCTCCTCACTGGCTTGGGATACCTTCCCCCTGTGGAGTGTTCCACTCTCTACCCAGAGCACGGGCATTTTCCATCCCCAGCCAGCACTGTGCCACTCACCTTGGGAGAAAAGTCACGTTAAATCAAGTATCTCCTGTGGGGCTGCACCATTGCCACTGTCAGTCTTGTACACTCTGGCACTGCTGCTTTGCAACCCTGAATTCATCTGGTTTCACTCAGTGAGTTTTTTTTAGCCCAGGACTGGCTGCAAGGGAGTGCAGTTTGTTTTACTCCTCAGGGAAGGCAATAGATTGTATAGTTATCTCCTGAACAGGGTAAAATAACTACCCTACAACTATACAATCTACTACCTCACCCTGACAGAGAAGCACAGACTTCAGCAAGAGCTCAGCCAGCCAACCTGTTTCATTCTGAAGGATGTTTGATACTTCACTAAGTTAGACACCCCAACAACTGGAACACCAGGAATTTGATTACCCCACCATACACATACAGGAATAATCTGTTAATATTTTATTCATTAGAGCAGAAAAATTAATGCAGAACGATAACCTTAGCAACACCTAAACACAATTCTCACAACTATTACACAAGTATTTTGTCCTGTCATAAGCACTACAAGTACAGAAGTTCAGCAAAATCTGACACTGAGCTTAAAACTGAAGCTTCCATTGTTGATTATCTGCTGCTTTAGGAAAGACAGTAGATTGTATAGTTATCTCCCAGTGGTGGGTATGACCCTAAAACTATACAACCTACTACCTCATCCCACAGTGCAGGCATCTTCAGAGCTGAGGAGGTTTGCTGCTTCGGTCAAGGCAAGCCAGGCTAGCTGTGGACATCATTTATTATACTCACCACATAAAAAGTATTTCCCTCGCTGCCTCTAGTCATGGAAGGACGTTACTTTAAAAATAAGGTTCCTTAATATCAAAATTTTACAAATTGCTTGGGTCTTAAGTAACTAAGTTGTAGCAGTCATAGCAACTACAGTCATTAAACTTCTGTTGAATTACCAGTGGTGTTCCACAGGTGTCACTTCTCACCTGAAATCAGAAGAAAACACTATCAGCAACATTGTAGGCAGACATACATTTCTTCCTCTTTAGAACTTAAAAATAATGAAATCTAGGATCACAGCTATATGATTGATTTACATGGATCATGATGAGGCCCTAATATTTGTAATTCTGATGAAATACATATTATTACATAGAGTGACCTTTTCACCTATTGTAACAATAGCTAAAAAAAAAACCAAACCATGTACTGTTCAAAGTACTGCTTTGAGCTTTTTCTGCTAGTCTTAAATTACATTAAGCCTTGTACACAGGAATTCTTTTATTAGAAACAAAACTCAAATAAGATTATGGCCACTACCCTGACATTTAGTTGTTAAACTGCCTTACCAAAAGGCCACTGAAAATACATGTTTTCCCATCAGAAAGAAGTCCGAGTTTCTTTAACTGTTCCTGATGTAACTTTAAAGCCAATTGCCACATTAACACAGCTCAACATCATCTTAGAATACCGAAATGAAGACACTTGCCAGACAGATGTGTGACTCAGAATCCCCTTCGTAGCAAGGACAACTCGAGAACAGGGCTGGAAGGGAAAATGATTGTTTGTCCAGGTAGTTCATAAAACAGCTGAAAATGCTTAGAAAAAAAGCAGCTTTTAAAACATCAAATACATTTTTACTAGCACTTGATCCCAGTTGTAGCCTGCTGTTTTCAGCCCTCTCTGCAAACAAAGCCTGGCCAGAACAAGAGCACCCTCATGCACGTTGGTGTCCTTGCCAAGCACACAGCGCGTGATCCCCTGCACTCACACAAAGGGATGACGTTATTCCTTGGACACACACAAAATCAAATTACTTTCCAGCCCCCTCAGTGCCTTACTACAGAATCCTTTATACAAACTGATGACAAATTCGGGTGAATCAACCTTAAAATATTGCTTGTAACTGGTATAAATCCCATTATTTGCTTTTGCTAACTTACACATCTACCAGAAAATGAACTTCAGCATGGACATGAGCACCTGGTCCCAATGCTCAGAACAGGAATAAATCAGAATGGCAGCTCTGGACCAGAGTCAAACCTTTACAGAGCACTGCCCCCCATCACATCCTTTAAATCAGCTTGGGCAGAGCTGGCATGCGATAGGGAAGCTGACATTGCTTTCAGTTGCCTGCTCCTGCATCCCAGCCTTCAGCAGCTGAACAGAATCCCCAGGAATTCCCACTCCTCAGTGGGAGAGGCAGCCTAGCC
The DNA here is from genome assembly GCA_013390045.1 of Picathartes gymnocephalus. Lineage (NCBI taxonomy): Eukaryota > Metazoa > Chordata > Aves > Passeriformes > Picathartidae > Picathartes > Picathartes gymnocephalus. Next base: position 7,830 of record WEKY01053543.1, on the reverse strand, counting down.
AGGCAGCTGACCTGCACAGCACCAACTCTGCATCTTCAGTTGGACAGTGGTCCCCTGAAGTTAATGAAGCACCACGTTCAGTGTCTGAAGCTGATGGTTCTGTGACGTACTGAAAATGTTCAAAGCACTCTGAAAACCTGGATAGCTGTTACACATCTGTTTAAGTTTTACAAAACATGTAAGGCAACGCTTCATTTCTTTTTGAATTAAGCCTGAAAGACACAAGGATTACAATAAACCTAGAAATCTGTCTCATTTCTCCACCTTTAGACAAAGCTTAATTGCAAACCCAACCAACCTGAGATGTATCAAACAACTTTTATTTTTATTTCCATTGACAGCAGGACTGCCCAATCAAGAATTGCTCTTGGAAATTCTAAACCATTTCGTACAGCCAGCACTGTATTCTCCTGTTCAGCACATGCAGCACCTCAACCCACAGGAATTTGCCTCCTTCCACCTTCCTGAAACAAGAGACCTTCATCGAAAGCAGGTTTGAAAACGCTGTTAATTAAGGTTAAAAATGTCCTTGAAAAAATACTATTACTTAACTTCAATTGCTTTCCTGTTAGTCTGGCTTGGGACCATGAAGTGCACACCCAGGGCATGAGGAAAGCCTCACTCTGTAACAAATACAGAAAGATGATCAGGTAACCTGTCCTCTACCTATTGCAGAAAGGCAATTACATTTTATGTTACATCACTCAGGTACTATTTTTTGTTTTACTACTAGAGGAGTGTGCAATTAAAAGAAGTAAAATTCTAGTCAAAATCTTGTTTTTGGAAGAAGTTCAGGTTACCTTCTGCTTTTACTTCTGTTTCCTGTGTACTCCTGCAAAGTCCAGCTAATCAGCATTCTGCTTCATTTTGGGGCATTTTTAACTCGTGGATTATTTCTAACAATCGTTCCAAGCTGCATCACCTACACTGCCATGTTCTTGGACACAGTGAGATGTGCCAGGTGCCCTTGGGGCCTGCTGTGTGCTGCTCCTCTCACACCAGGCATCAGGGGGTTCTGGCACTCACAGCAGCAGGGAAACCTGACAAATTATCCTGCTGGCACAGCCTCTACTGAGCTGGGGTGTTCTCATGCTCAGTGAGTCCAGAGCTGCAGAAGCTCCCTGCTGCTGAAGTCCCCAAGCTGCTGCTGTCACAGCCAGTGCAGCACAGGAGCTCAGGATTCTGCACCTGCACCTTCACTCCTTCAGCATCAAACACACTGTGAGAGACAAGCTCTAAACAATCCCTGTGTCCTTTGCTTTCCCTGGTGAAAAAGCCAGGTTCCCAAGGGCTGCTTTTCCTGTCAGCATGTGTTTAAAATCCCCAGAGCAGTGGAAGGGGACAAACTGTCTGGAACTGTGGCGCTGGAGAATCTCAGTAGCCCCAGCTCCCAACCCTGATCCCGAGGCTGTAGCTCTGGCCTGCACAGCTCCCACCACACGATGGACCTCCAGGATTTACACAACAGCTCCAACACCAAAATTCCTCCCAGTTTTACCCCTGGGTTCCAGCAGCACTCCCTGCACTGCAGCCACACTTCCTAAATCCCAGGAGCCTCCTCTCAGTGAGTATCTGCTGCCTCCTCCAGCCATGCCAAGCATCCCAAGTGACTGCAGGCACACTCCTGCCTCAAACGTGCTCATTCCATGGGGTTTTGTTTCACTGGAGTGCACTACAGGAAGAAAGGGAGCAGCACAATTGATATAAACTTACCTATTCCTGATACTGCTTCCCCTTGCTGCACTCCCCCACCCCTGCACTGCTGTCATCACATGCTACATCTCAGCCCCTCTTCCCAAAACAGGCTCAGGAAAATCAGATGGTGACTGACACAAAAGTTTTAGCATAAACTAAAGATGTTTCTCCTTCCATATTCAGTTTTGGATCGTACCTTCCTCTGTCTTAACACGCTAATGTGAAGGTAGCACCTCCCAGCTCAAGCCCAGACATTTCTTTAAGAGTCCCCTGCTTAGACCCAAAATTTAATGATTTAATACCTCTTTTTGGACCTGCCAGCCCACGGAGCAGTAATAAGCTGGAGCAAGAGTAAATCACACCAGAAAGCTGCTCTGAGCTGGGAAATTGCACCAAGGAGAAAAGGAGAACAAGCAGTTCCAGCAAATACAGATGCACAGATGTGCTCTTGGGCAGCACCACAGTTCTCACACCCAGGCAGGGATACGGGTCCACTATGGTATTTTTTTGATTTTTGTACACAACATTAAGAGCACTGACTGCTACCAATAATGCCTTTATCTATCGCCTCAACTGCAAATGCAGGGTTTTTTTCTAAAGCCTATACCCCACTTGCATTTAATTAACACAGAGCATTCTGGCTTTAAGTAATTACCACAAACTATTACTGTTGTGCTACATTTTCAATTAGCATGTTTGGTTTTATTTTCTAATCATGTAGTTATAGATGGAATATAAATATCCAGAAACCATGTCCTGAGGGAAATGGGAAGTCACCACTGCCCACTCAAGCCCCTCTCCTGAGGAAAAGTAAAGTTTGTGAGCACAATTAATGATTTCTAGTATGAACAGAGAACCAAAGGAACACAAACCCTGGCATCTTTCCCTACACACACCAGATTTAACAGCATTAGCATTAAACTCTCTGTATCCAAGTGGTGCATGTGCCACAGCACTGCACAGAGCTGCTGGGAACCTCAGGGAGGCCTGAGAATGACTACACCAAAATGGTCAGATTTTTAACTCCTTTTTGAGTCCACCTCTCTCAGTACACAGAATAAAAGCAGGTATTTATAAATCAATAACTAAATAAATAAAAGAACACTTCAGCTTCAAACATTACCAAGGCCTCAGTGCCCTTCTCAAAGGAAACCACCAGTCTGGTTATCTGGTTCTGCTTCAAACATAAATGGGTGTGTGTATGTGTATATATGTATATATATATATATATATAAAAATACACAATTGTGTATTTGTTCACTAGATTTGTATCTCTTAGGATATGCTAGCAGCAAGTAGGCTCACTTTTTCTGCAAAAAGTTTACATATTATAACAATTACACAATTTCAGCAAGAAAGTTAGTGCACAGAAATATTTCAAGATTGCTGTGTTATGTTATTAATTGGCAACATAATCAAACATCTACTGCCCTCTCTAAGTCCTGGGAGCCTGTCACTATTTGCAAATGAACCGTGCAAATTTCCACTACTAAAAACAGAGGAAAATACAGAAGGCATTTATCAAAAGGAAAGTGAAGTAAGGACACAGCTCATTGCAGGAGAAAAACAAAGCAAATGAACTCATGTTTTATCTAAACTTCCTTTCGACCAAGGAAGTACTAAATCTCCAGTATTAGTATGCAAATCATTTCCTGGCATGACCTATGAGAAAAAACTTTTTGGGAGTTCAGACTATTTAACACCTGTGTGTTGCTGTGAACAGAACTGGTCAAATTTGACAACAGCAGCAAATAATTATTTGGTGAGGCCCCTGGCAGCTGGGCATGTTTGAAGATGCCCTGTTTCTTAAGTATTATTGAAGTCATTGCTTTTGAAGGGACAGATTGATTTTCTCAAAACTTCTGTGATGGATTAAATTTGCCCCACTGCTGCTATCGAGCATTGTTCCTGTCCAGATTTTAAATGTGAGCAATTTTCCCCTGCCAGTTAAGACCTGAACCTCTGTCACAGCACTGCCTGTGCAGAGCAGCACAGATAGAGAGGAGGACCAACAAGGTGGGAAAGCAAATCAGAAAACAAGGATCATCCCGACCTTGACCATCAGAGTGAGTTTTCGCTCCTGCCAGAAATAAATCACAGAATCATTAAGGTTGAAAGGGATCTCTGGAAATCATCCAGTCCAACCCCCTGCCAAGGCAGGGTCATCCAGAGCAGGTGACACAAGAATACTTCCAGGTGGGTTTGGACTGCCTCCAGAGAAGAGTATGGAGATATCTCCACACCCTCCCTGGGCAGCCTCTTTCAGTGTTCTGTCACCCTCATGGAAAGTTGTAACGTAAGATCATAAAAAGACAAATTGATGGGGTAAGGCCTCCACATAAAACAGACTGAGCCGTGCCAGAATAAAGTCACCAGCAGCAGCTGTGGCATGCCAGGGCCGGACCCTGCTCTGTGCCACCACCAGCCCCACAAGGGAACCCACCTGTGCTGAGCCCTGACCTGGCCTGGGGGATGAGCTGCCCATGCCAAGGGCAAGAGTCACTCCTGACAGGCCCAGAGGGCAGCCAGAGCTTTGGACAGAAGCTGCAGGGAGCTGTCGTACCAGGGCACCTCTGTTCCACCGCAGTGCTGCTGCTCAGGTGCGCTGCTAGCCCCGAGCACGCCGTGACCCGCCCCGGCTGCGATGTGCCCGGGTCACCGCCGCCACACGCTGCCGGCCAGGGCCGTACTGTCACCAGTGCCACTGCTCCCGACCCATTTCAGGGACAACGCGCTCGTGAGGAGCCAGGCGGGAGCTGCCCGGGGCCGCTGGGCCCGGGGAAGGCGCAGCCCCCACACAGCTAATGGGGCTCGCTATAAATGATAGCCCTGAGCGGCCCCCGTGCCCCCTGACAGGGGCTGGGCCGCCACAGCACTTCCACCTACTTCCCGAGGGATCTTCTTCACCTTTCGCCCCTCAGTCCGAGCTCAGCCCCCACCGATGCCCGGGCAGGGCTAGGCCCCCCCAGCCCCGGTACCGGGGGGACTCCCCGGCCAAGGTCCCCCCGGCCCCGGCAGTGACGTACCTGGCGCTGGCGGCTCCCGGGGGCGGCACTTCCGGACCTTCCCGTGAGCCTGGAGGAGAGCGGGGGAGAACAGGGGGAAAAGGCATCGATGAGGGGAATAGGGACAATGAACCGGGCCCGCGGCAGAGGCGGCGGAGAGGCCGGGCCGAGGCCCCACACCCGCCCGTACGGGCCCTTCGGCT
>WEKY01053542.1:44426-65352 GCA_013390045.1 Picathartes gymnocephalus | reverse complement strand
TAGAAAATAACCTTTTTGTAGGGAATGGGAAACACTCAAAGCTGCTTCTGAGCTGTTCTTCCCATTTACCAGGATCTAAGGCAAATTCCCTCTTGCATGGGGTGAGGGTGGCGGACAGGTCTAAAAGGGTGCATAACCCCATCATTTATCAGCATGTCTAGAGTTAGGTAGCAAAGGTAGTATACTGACACACTAAGTATTCTTCCTTCTGATGTATAAATCCTACTATTAAGGACAAGCCTCAAAAACCTTTCCCGGGAGTTGTATTTCTAAGGAGCAGACAGGGGAGGGTGTGATGGGCTGAGTATGGCCAGCAGCAGAGCACTTACCCTACCACTTGCTCATTCCCCTCTCCTGCAGGGCAAACAGAAAATAGAAGACAAGAAGACCTGTGCATTGACATTAAGAGAGTTAAATAGATGAGTCAAAAGTGGTATGCACAAGCAAAGAGAAATGAAGAATTTATTCACTACTTCCCACCAGCAGGGTCTCAGCATGCATAATGATCACCAGGGAAAACAAGTGCCATGACCATGAATGACCTCCTTTCTTGTTCCTTTCCCCCAAAGGGGTCAGAATGGGTAAAACCAAAAATGCCAGGTGCTGTGCAAGCGTGGCTCAGCAGTAGGCAAACACCTATTGGTGTGCTATCAAGACTGCCTTAGCCCCAAATGCAAAGCACATCACCATATTGGCTGCTATGAGGGAAAATAATTCCATCCTAAACAGATCCAGCACCAAGGGCAAAGACCAAGAACACTGCAAAGATGTAACATTCTTAACATCACCTCTGGTATGTCTGACACCCTGCCATTTACTATAACTCATGTTCACACTGAGGATTTCCATTCTGTACAACACAGAAACCTCTTCCCATCCTGCTCAAACAGCTTCGTAACAGAAACTTAATGGAGAAATCCAGAGATTTCTTGCCCCCTAACTTTAAAGAAACTTTCTCCATTGGCAGAGCAACTCTGAGGGGTTTCCTGTGCCCATGACAGGAAGGGGAGTGGGGGTAGGGAGCAGTTAATCATTATTTCGATTTAAAAATGTAACTTCTTAACAGCTAAATATTATATATGAGGCAAAGAATGGATTTTTTTTTAAGTGGACTCTCTTCTAACAAAAATATTTACATCCTTCATGCCTTCAAATGTCACTCAACAAAAGCAAACTAAATAGCTTTTTTATTTTCCTCGCACTACCTGCTAACCTGGTCCTTAATTATCTGAAAATCACTGAAGTCACACGAGTCTGTGTACTGAGCTTTCATTAACTTTTTTTGAGTTTGCCAGTGTTTGACAATTGATCCCCAAACAATTACACTGGCTTTCTGTGTAATTACCACTTTCAGCTTGCTCTTACAGATACTTAGTATACCACTTAAATCTCCCAGGTGCATGTTTTTTGGAGTTATTCAGAAGGTCATTACTTAAGATCACACTTAATCATCCAATTATTTGTTCCCAAAAGGAAAGTACAAGGGATCAAGGAATACAGCATGTGAATGTAATCCCTGTTGAGTTTCCATTTTTCTACAACTTTAGTATTTATTAGGAGCTCTTTCTTTAAGCCAGAAATTTACATAATAACTTTCATGAATAAAAAACCCTCTCTGGTGAATCCTGAAGTACTTCCACTTTCTTTTCCTTCCAGAAAAATTCAAGCCAAACTGGTGGAGAGTAGAACTTATATATTTACCCAGATGTTTTGTTGTTATTATTGTTATCACTCTTTTCCTTCACAAAGGGCAGGAAATTGATAATTTTTTTTCTGGGTGAGAAGCCACTTAGTCAGGATGGATCCCCTGAATTGCAGTCTTCAGTCAATGCAATAGAAACTGGATGTTACATAAACCAGTTTTCTACTAAACCACATGGCACAAGATTAATTCTGCGTCATGAGTCCTAGTGTTGATAAGAAAGAGTATTATTTATGGCTTGGTTACTGCATTACAATAGCTAAAAATGTAACATCCTGAAAGAAATGGAACAGGCATTTCTCACAAAAAGAATTTATTTACGTTTTGGACAACAAGCATCTAGATGCCTGTTAAAACAGGCAAAGCACTGTACATGGAGGAGTGGAGAAGGGAAGAGATGATCCTCAAGACAAGGCAATCAAATGCAGATTATCTGCTGGAGAGGTAAATGCTACTAGTGATATTCTGCACCAGACTGCACTGGTTCTGTGATACACAAAAGAGATGACTTCTGTGATGCAAGAAAAGGATGGTTTCTTTCAGGTCTGGGACCCTTCAGTACTATAGTAGTGGGTTTGGTGTTTTTTTACAGTACTGGCTGTTTTCTTACAGCTTATGTTTAAGGTAATTTAATAGAAGCTCTTGAAAATATAATGACCCTATCACCCTATCAAGAGATAGACAGGCCTTTGTTCACTGTGCGAGGCCTCTGAGTATGGCTTTCCAATATCCTACCTTGCCCAAGACAGAATTACATATTTCTCCCATTTTAACAGTGGGCCTCAGGTGTACATTTTTTTTTGCATCAGTGATGTCTGTTCAGTCTGTTAAAAACTTTTCGCCTCTTTCCCACAGAAGACTTATTCTAAGTTAGTGTACAGTCGCAAAAGTAACATCACCTATGCAGTAAAAACAAAGAGGGGGGGAAAGGGGATTTTGACCAAATTCCAGAGGCATATCTTTGGTTTTCCCAGGATGACACCACTCAGTAATAACTTCAAAAGCATCTTAAGATAACTTCCCCATACAATCCTCTTATCAACCTTAGAGGCATGTTATTCAGTTCTGTAGCTGTTCTTTTATCTGATGTCCTGGCATCATTTCTTAAAAATTCTCAGGCTGTTAAGCAACTCATCTTGACCCATTCTTTTAATTTCATTCCCCGTTCTTCTTCCTGCTATCTATCTTTTATTTAAAACCTCTTCTTTATATTTCAAATCTTCTAGTTACTGTGAAACACAAAATTCATTACTACTGAGAGCTTCTAATTGGCTTACATGCAAAGGTTTGACCTACACAAATCTCCTTTTTCTCCAAATAATTGAGCTCTACTTTCTGTAACCTTTCTGTTTTCTCATGCTTGAACTGCACCATGCAAGATCCATTTCCATCTCAATACACATATGGCTGTTCCATGTTTTACATACTTTTGAAGCTTATATCACAGCTGATTACTTACCCATTTTTCTGAAACCCCTTTGACTGTTGTAAGTAACTCAAACTCCAAAGTTATTGGCATATATCCAAGCATGTAGAGACTCATGAGAGGAAAGACACAACCTACATGCTCTTTCTACTCAGAAGTCAGAGAGAGAAAATCCATTTTCCCTCTCCTCTGAAATGAGGTAAGATTAAGTAGAATAACATTAGGGTCTTGGCCACACCCACAGAGGTCCAGGCTCCGTCCCTCATGGTTATTGTAAAATATTAATGCTGTCTTTGGCTGAAATCAGGACATAGGGTAAGTAATGATCAAATAAAAACCAAAACCTCATCCTCTACATCCATCTGAGATGGAAGTTGGTAGAAAAAAACTAATTTTTTTCTGTTATAGAGATCAATATAAAGAATCCTTATAGTAGAGATGATTACAGTAGATTTGCTTTCAAAAAAAGTAAAAGCATGGAACGACAATTAAAAAAATTGTCTTTGTAGCAGCGTGCAGAATACATTGAAATATAACATGACTCTCGTATTCCTGTCAATAAACTTGTACTGAGGATGTGGCCTACAATCAAGTTATAGGGGGTTTTGGGATTTGTCTTGCTTTCAGAAAAAAAAGGTGTTTAAATAGGAAAGGCTTATCTATCCACTGCTAGATAAGGCATTTGGCATCTTACACCCCTCACATACTATCTAAACAAAAGTATCAGATCTTACTGTCCTATAAACACATGCCAGAAAAAGCATTTCTAGATGGTATTTATATCTCATCCTTTCCCATACAAATGGTTATTCATTGCAAAAATTAAGCTATCTTCAAGTGCATACTCAGCTAGTTGTTAATTAAGATATACCCCAGATTCCTTTGTGCTAAATTAATAGATTGATAAGGTAACTGTATTAAATTCAAAAAAGTTGATGTTTTAAAATTTCTTGGGAAAATATTGTTTGATAAGTCTCATTATTGCATGTTTATTTGATACGTGCAAAAAACATTTTTTAAGAGCATGTCAGTAGAGGAAAAAAATTCTTGGGAAACAGACAATCAAAAAAGCTCTTTCCGTTTTCCAGAAGAGAAGGAGGATAAGTAAGGAACTGTGAATTGGAAAGTGAAAAATCTCCATTACTTTGAAGAAAGCATAAGATTGAAATATTTCTTTAGAATGATTAGAACATTCAATTCATGTGTGAACTTGAAGATTAACGCTGAGTGATCTTACCCAGTTCTACAAAGGAAGGACAAGTAAAAATCAAGACTCCCTTCATCTTTTCAGACACCAAAGCTTTCCAGCTTTTCCATTTAAGACTGTTTCAGAAGGGCCTATAAGTGAACAGTGAGATTGTAGCAAATTTGATATACCTGTATATCAAATAGCAGCATTATAACTGCAGCTGTACTCTACTTCATCCTTTCTGTTTAGCTTTTCCAGCTTCTTGTCCTATTTTACAAAACTGTCTCCAGGTTAGTCAGATGAATATGACTGAAGAGGTAAATGTAGTTGTTCATGCTAACATGCAAACTAAGGAGATTGTGGCCTAGAATAATTGAGTTCATGTAGTTCTTGTAATTTTGTAATTCAGGTGTGTACAGCATATAGAGAACAGACATAGTAGCCTTCCACAGATCTTCCTTCCAACAATAAGTTACCTTTCTATAGCTACATAAAAAATAGGCTCAGTAAAAATCCATCTCGGTAACTGAGATGAAACTGCAGAAAAATTCTGGCATTCTTTTTGCTTTTGTTTGAGTTAGTTGTGTGGATTATGAAATTCATCCTTCCTTTGATACTACAGTTTCCATTTATTCAATATTTATGTCTCGAATGGAGGTATAGAAGAGGAAGACAGAAAGGAATGAGGAAGAAAGAAAAGAATGAGGAAGATGTAAGGCCTGAACAACATCCAAAAATTTACGTTCTAATTTGCCAGAGACCTAAGTTTATGTCTACCAGGGACCTTCTTTTCTTCTTTTGGCTTTTATCAGTAGTTTTGGAGGTTTTTTGCTGCTAGCTGTTTGGGGTTTTTTCTTTGTTATTCAGGTATGGGTTCTTTGGGAATAATTCTAGATTTCCAAGAAATACGTGGTGCTCTCTTTTTTCTATCATCCCATGCCTTGGCTACCCATGTGTATACATTATAATGAGAGGGTGTCTTTTTTTACCCAGCAGGTGCCATTATTGAGAAACTATGTGAAGTATCATCAAGAGCCAGCAGACATAAATCCCCACTGAGTGTAAGCTGGCTTTGATGCCCAGTATTCCACTGACCTCCCTTTTACCAGCATCCTGTTCTGTCAGATTTTTCCATTATATATACACTTTGAAGATGAAATACATGTCTTAGGTTTGAATGTAGAGAGATCGAACTGTACAACCAGGATTGCACCCAGTCCACTTGCAAGTGAGGCTGGGACTAACATAAAACTGTAAGTCATCCTCTTGAAGTTGAGCAGAAATGTCCAGCAAAAGTAATGAGAGTAGACTACATCAATAGATATTTCCCTAAGAATTGACTTTGAAAAGAGGAAGATTGCCTTTCCTGTTTGCTTTCTTTTAAAAAGTTTTCCTGAGAAGAGTGGCAAGAAAGTGTCACAGAAGAGAACAAGGAAGGGCAAAAGTTGCTGCTACAGCTGCTGCAAGGGTATCAGGACCACCAGTTTCAGCTGGAGTGACAGAATGAGATCTGGTAAACAAAGAGGCAGGTGCCGGCAGGTAAATCCCCAGCAAGGTTAGGTGGCTTAGATCCTCTCTAAGGATTTGTAGGTGTCTAAATATTTTATTCCTTTCACATCTGAGTTTGCCTGCAAAGCTCTGGATCTTAGGAGGATTTAGCAGTGATTAAGGCAAAGATAACAAGCTTCTAAGCAAAATGCAAGCCAAGCAATTTCCAGCTTAAACACCATTGTAGTCTTTACCTAAATTCTTTATTAAGAGATAAACATGGATTTTTTTTTTTTAACAAACTTAAATTAATTTTGATATAGGATACAAACTTCTTAACTATAGAATAATTTGTGTTCAGGAAGAAACTTTAAATAAAAGGCTGAGACAATTTACTGAAGTAGCGTATGAAAGAAATTAATTATATTGGGATATTTAGAATGAAAACAGCATACAGAAATATCCTTATTGAAAAAATAATGAGGCATGTCTTTAACTGAGACAACAGCTGACACAAATAAAGTTGACTCTGATGAAGAAATGGTGAAAAAATGATTTTATATATATTTTACCCTTATGAGTTTATAGCACAACAGCTCAGCCATAGAATTTGTTTAATGTATGTGCATCTAGTCACAAGAATTTCTGAACTCATATCACAAACTTCTTGTTTGATTAATTTAAGTGAATACAGATAGATAAATCTTGACCTCAAAGGTGTAGCAACAGAAAAAAATATCTAATAGGTATTGTTGATTTTTGTTTTTATGTTTTATAGTACTAAAGAAATGTCTGACATATGAATAATCAATATTGTTGATTGGCAGACAGAGCTCCCTGTAGTATGTCAGAAACATATTTGTTGTCCCTATGGTTTAAGATTGTGCATTTAGATTTCTGATTTAGCAGAAAGAGGCATATATTTCAATGCTGCTTAAATCACAAACCAAAGACTGTACATATCAAAAGGCTTATGGGAATGCTGTTTGGCTTGCTTTGCTTTTCTCCCCACAAAACAAGGACTAAGTTGCATTTAAAATACCCATTTCTCTTGGTCTTGTTTCCAGAGGTTGTATAAGAAACAAGGAAAATTAAAAATATTTTGACGTGACAAGGATGGTGCTCAAAGAGAGATATGATGGGCACATATAAGAAGCCCTAAGCTTCCCCTGTAGAGTTTTTCTTCAAGGCTGTGAAATCTTTATTTTGGTCTTAAAATCCCACTTAGAAGCAACTTGAACTTGGTGTTTGGTTCTTAATGTGAAAGTTTGTAAGAAGTTTTATACAACTGCAAAACTTGCAAGTGTTCCCTAAATCCTCCTGTTTCAAAAAAATTACAGTGATGATGATTGAGGTTTTTTAGTTTTTAATATTAAATTACTTTTAAAAAAAACTTGCTGATTATCATAAAAAAGAATCTACTGGTGGTATAGTTTGCAACATTCTTTTTTGCCCTTGAGTTCCAAAAGAAACCTTGACTTAACCTCTGCTGGAATATCCACACCTTGGCATAACAAGGACAACTACTCCAACTCTTTGAGATGGAGCAGGGAGCAGCTCACAGAAGTGAAGCCATCTCAGAAAGAGCTTACCTGCAGTTAATTTAAATTTATTAATTTAAATGTCCAATTAGTATTAAAAAATCACAGATTAACTAACTTTTCTCATCACCATAAAAATTACATGAGAAGGGTCAGTTTGTAAAATTCAGCAGGCCATTAAGATTTTCAAGATTTCTGTGTTGCAATCATACAAGGAACGGAAGCTAATAATTTTGATATAACATACACTTCTGAAGAGTGGAAGAAATTTTCACAATTATGCAAAATGTTTTAACAAAGTAAGAAAAAATAATCTTTTACTTTATGCTCATGCTAGAAAGCCTTACAACGAAATAGTATTAAGCCCTTCTTCAGGAACTGTCCTAATGGTAATGGTTTACCTGTCCTGTCCCTCTCATCCTAATCCTGTTGCCTTATCAGCCATGGATGTGTTTTGAAGTTTTACTGAAGTTCCTCTTTAGCTAACAAAATATTATTCTACATATTCCAGTACCAAGACCTATGTTTGCATATGGTTTCACTCATTCTCTGTCTGCAATTCATATAAATCAAATGTGGCTCTTTTGTTTCTTCACACCATTTTTATTAACTTTAAATGTACAATTTGGTACAAATAATGACAGGACGAATTGTTAAAAATTCTGATTTGAAATGTCTTCAACTAAAACTTGAACAAAACTGTAGTGGATGCATAAAATACTTTTAAGTGATATTTAAAATAGACATTCTTTTGCTTTTATTTTGCAGGGTTTTTTTCTTGACAACTTTTAATAGACTAAAAGTTTTGTAAATTATTCTTTTCAAAAAGTACATGCATGTATACATAATAAAACTCCATTCTGGACTTACTTTATAACGGCATTCTTTTAAAAAAGTTTAGAATGTTGCAGAAAAGAAACAGATTTTTGTTGGGTTGCTTTCCCTCTCTTTTATTAAGCTGGATAAATTACTTGAAGTGTTACAGAACTGAGAACTTATGTCTATTCTGGAAAGAGCCAGATTGCCCATTAATAAAAATATAAAAAAACCCACCAAAAAAAACCAAACAAACACCCACCAAACTAAATAACTAAATAATTTAATATGTAAAGATTCATTTTTCCATTGCATCCTTTACAGAAATGACGTGATAAACAAACCAGGTTAATATAATTGTTGTACTGAAACCACATACAACCACTTGATTATTGACATTATAGCTACCATTAATTTTAAGTTCAGCTGATGTGTCTAGAGCAGATGTTTCCAAATGTGCTTCACTAACTGTACTTCTTTTTTTCATTTTCATTTTCCTCTCCCCACATGTACAGATGTACTGCAAGTCTGAATGTTTGCTTAGTAGTATATGAGAAAGTCTGTGGAGTAATGACATGGTGGCACAAGTTATACAGTACTAAAAATATGAGTATTTCAGCACAAAATGCTGACATACTGGTGACAAGTATTGCAAGAACGAGTTTGATTCTTTAAAGTAAGCATAAAGCAAAATCAAATTCAAGAATTTTAGCCTGACAATATGCCTTAAAATATGAGCTTCATAGTAGCATACATGTCCAATAATATGCATATATGTTCATGACATACAGAATGCAACTGTGTGAAAGCTGTAAGCCAGGCTATTGGTCTTGCCTCTTGTCTGACTAGAAGTTCTATGATCTGACCACAGTTTACACAAGAAGGTCAAAAATTTGTCAATTGAACTTGCCACAGATGCTGGCTGAAGAGAACAGACTTCACAGTGATAGAGATCTCCAGTACATTACCATGACCTTTTTTCTGCAAGGAAAACTGAATTCTTAATAACCAAAGTAAGTACATGTTCTTCAGCTAATGAACTGTTTCAGGTAATCATGCGGAAAAAGAAAAAAGAAAAAAAAAAAAGAGTTGAAAATTCCTCAGGGTGAAACAAAGCCGGAAGACTGGATTTCTGAAAGAAACAGAACCACGGAATCATTTATGTTGGAAAAGACCTCTGCGACCATCAAGACCCCATACTTGACCAACCACCACCTTGTCAAGTTGACATAGCACTCAGTGCCACTTCCAGCCATTTCTTAAACACCTCCAGGGATGGTGACGCCACCACCTCTCTGGGCAGTCTGTTCCAATATTTAGAAACCATTTCCATGTAGAAATCCTTTCTGATGTCCAGCCTGAATACCCCCTCGTGTAGCCTGAGGCTGTGTCCTCTCGTCCTGTCGCTGGTTGCCTGGGAGAAGAAACCAACCCCCACCTGCCACACCCTCCTGTCAGGGAGAAGTAGGGAGTGATAAGGTCACCCTGGAGGCTCCTCCAGGATAAACAGCCCCAGCTCCCTCAGCCACTCCTCATACCACTCACCCTCCAGACCCTTCACAAGCTTTGTTGCCCTCCTCTGGACATGCTCCAGCACCTCAATGCTTTTTTTGTAACTCCCAGAACTGGATACAGTATTGAGGTGCAGCCTCACCAGTGCAAATAGTTTTTGTAGTTATAACTGTTCCAAACACAGCAGCAGAAATGAGTATAAATACCACATATTGTAGACACAGCACTGCCAACAGCTGTTATTAGGGCTGCATTCAGAATTGTATTGCAAATTAAATGTTTTCACTTGCTCAGTGTTTTTTGAAGCATTCATTCATCAGTCTACTCTTTTTTTTTTTCCAGCAGAACAAAGCCAAAATCTACTACTGTGAAAGTGTCCTCAAGAAAACTGTTTTCAAAGAAGTTAGTAGAGTTCACTTTTCTCTTAGAAAAATGATTATGCTCCATTTTTAAAAACCTTAGCACAAAAATTAGTAAGATGACTTAAATTTCAAGGGAATTTTTAAGAAGTAAATTTCACTGTGGACATTCATTTTGTGCTTGGCCAAATTTAAGAGATTTAAAAATGTGTTTCATGTATTTTTATTGAATTATTTTTTTAACATGAATAGAGAATATTTTCACTTGGGAATGGGAATAAAAATAAAAAAATAAAAGACAGAAAAAAAAAAAGAAAAAGGAAGTTTTCTAAGCTTCTCACTCAAACTTCTTCCAAAGTGGAAAATTATTTTCTAAGGAGAGCAATGAAGAGTGTTTGTATGTTCTTCTACTGTGCTAAAGCCAAAGGCAGCTACAAACACAAATCAAATAGAAGTCCTTGAAAATATGTCCTTTTTCTTCATTGCTCACCAGAAATTGATTGCTCTACCAGCTATATATGACAAGGTGGGTAACTGCAAATGTATTTAGATTTGATTATTTATGGAGTCTATAAAGAATAGGACAACTATTGACAGGATTGATCCAGTTCAAAACAAATTCCAACACCAAAATGCAGTAAATCAAAGACAGACGTAACTTTGCATAATTCTTTAGAACTGGCACTATTTTACTCAAAAATCTCATACATTTACAACATGATATGTAGATTTGTATATATTTTAATTATATATCTAACAACTGTACACATACAACATTGACTAGATCTAAAACATTTAGTTGTGTCTTTCAGACTCCACATATACGTTTTCTTTGCATATTTTGTAATTTTAAGAGAGTTCTACAGATTGTACTAAAACAACTAATAAGATTTGGTATGTCTGCCTCCAGAAAATGTTAAGGGATGCAAGGCCCAGCATCCCTACCACTTATTCTGATAGAAGGAGCATATACTCACTGACTTAGGTAAAATTGCAAATAATTTTCATTGACATCTGTTTTACTAAAATCTGTTTCTATTTATAAAAAAGTATTATTTGTCTGTGCCAACTATGCTGTCAGGGCTACAAAGTGCATTTTTCCTCTGAGAAAACTTGTAATTACTGGCACATGGATGTAATTAATTAAAATCATAACTTTAATTTTATATATGTTTTTGTATTTTTATTAGGCACAGAGTTACAAATGTATGTTACCTTCTGGAAAGACAGACTATTTTTTAATCTACTAAATTTTGTTCTTCTAATTAATGTTAATTAAGAAAACTACTCATACACTTTTAATTTTGGCTTATTATAAGGCCAAATTGTTTAGAGATAAAAAAAATGTACATGTTTACTTATTCTATTCTTGCATCATTTGATTTGATTTTTTAATTTTTGTAGTTTTGTTTTCAGCATATACCACTATGGAACACATATGAAAGTAAATAAATCTATAATAAAAAAGAAAACAATTGTTCTTAGGACATTCTTTAAATCAAAATAAACTACTTGTGAAATTAGGTAAAGTATGATTACTATCGCTGTGAAAAATCCTTTGAGCCTTTCTAAATAGTGCAAGGGGTTTTTTGGGTTTTTTTATGCTAAAGTGCTTAAGTGAGCAGAGAGAGAATACATTTTGAAGTACTTGGAATGTCTGCAGAACAGAAGATATTATTGATGTAAAAAAGTCACCTGACATTTTAATAATAATGCCTTATGGCACACTGAATGTCAATAAATAAAATTCATCATCTCAGAGAGAAAGTTAAATAAAATTCATCATCTCAGAGAGAAAGTTGCCTTTCTACATATTATCAGCATGATTACTTCAAGCAACTAACTTCCATCTAAAAGTAACTATATTAAGTCCTATTAATATAATAATATAACAAAGAGTAATTTC
Organism: Picathartes gymnocephalus; assembly: GCA_013390045.1. Classification (NCBI taxonomy): domain Eukaryota; kingdom Metazoa; phylum Chordata; class Aves; order Passeriformes; family Picathartidae; genus Picathartes; species Picathartes gymnocephalus. The sequence goes on along the minus strand of WEKY01053542.1, from coordinate 53,413 downwards.
TTCCCAAGGAAAAGTAAGAAATATTAAATGGCCAACCACTTGTACAAATATAAATATTCTTATCCTTCTGGGTATATTTAGCATTGGAATAACACAAATTCAAAACAATTCTGTATTTGCAGAGTCCAGCATATTTCTACAGTCAGTAAAAGCTTTGTGCTAGCATAGTAGCGAATTTATATCTTATTGATACAATTTCTGTTGCAAAAATGGAATAACTTGCAGTGTGCAGTGAAAATTAATTTGCACCTCAACAGATGTAAGGGAAGACAAAATTACCCATCTGCCAAGTAAGAAATTGCTTTAAAACAGATCTTTAAAACCGAATGAAAAATGTTAGCTGCTCTTAAAACCAAATTTACACTTGGTTTTTGTGGGGGAGTGAAGACAATGAGGTGATTCAGCCTATATTTTATGGGCCCCTACACATATCTTCATCATCCTACCAGACGTCTTACCATTCATGCAATAAACAGAGTTCATAGTAAGAGTTTATTTCTGTGTGCATCTGTGTCATCTAGATACAGGTGCTATTTCCTTTTGTTTAGAGAAAGCTCCTTTACTACTAATTGTCCTCCTTTAATCATTCTGTCATACTTTTTGTTATGTATTGGTCATTCAAAGGAAACTTGTAAGAGTGGAAAATTTCAGATCTTGCCTTTTCAAAACTGTGTTGTTTGAAAGATTATTTTTGGCCACAAAATTACTGTAACAAAAGCTTCAATCAAGCTGCTAAATGTTCATCTCCATGCTCCACACTTACAAACTCAGAAATGCTATACCACAAAGGCAAAAACTAAGCAAAACTTTTAAGCATTTAGGTAAATTTATTTAAGTGATCTGTGAGGTATTTCCATTACCTTGAAAATTATGATGGAAGCAGCTAACCTTGATACATCTCTTTTTTCCTTCAAGACAGGCAGAACTGATGACAGGTGTATCTATATCTTCTTAGTTACTGGGAGTACTGCATAAATTTAGACTTGTGAACAGATACTGCTTTAATCCATAAGTTACTCTACCTCTTTTAGTTACCTCTTAAACTGTAGCAGCTACACCTTTTTTCTTACTTAAAAAAATATCATTAACATGTTCAATCTACCTATCTGCTTTGTAAGTCATTTGTCAATTTGTGAATTGAGAGTATTCATCCTTTCAAAATTGCATAACCAGTTTGCTCTAGTTGGCATCCTAACATTTCCTGGGTCCAAGCTGAAGAATCAGAAACCCCAAACTTTGCCAATTTCCCACTTCCATGTAGAAGGTCCAATTTCTCAATTCCATAGGTATAACCATAACAGCTTTCAGTCTGGACTGCCCCAAAGCTGTGGATGTGGGCATCCTGGGTTCCTTGACACTTTGACACAAAAGCTAACAGCATCCGTCAGCTTCATGTCACAACCTTGCCCCTATTTTGATGTATAGAGTGTCAAAACAGAGAAGTATTCATTTTGCAAGAAAATTTCAGACCTCAGAAAGGCCTGGGAGACTTGTAAAAGGGCAGCAAGTTGGCAGATTTCTCCAGTGACAGATCTTCACAAAGACAAAGCCAGACACAGAGCCTGCGGGTAAATCAGATTGTCTGCAACAGAGAGAAACTCTTCCCCTACGTCTAGAGACCTCATGTTTCATGTACGCATTAGAAACAGCGAATGCCAAGTGCTTTACTAGTCCCAGTGGTGAATATCAGAATGAATGGGCAATACAAATAAGAAAAAGTACCACGATTTGATCTAAGTACATTATTTGATGGCCACATGGCTTCATTCATTTAAAACTTCTTTTAACAGTGTTTAACTCTGCTCTTTATTTTTCTATTACAAAAGTTTAAATGAAGGGAAATAAAGGTTTATTTGCCCAGATGGCTAGACTTTGAACCAGGCAGATGGAAGACAGCAAATCCTGCCTGGATTTCTGACAGATTTCTGGAGTCCACTGGCTTGGGAAAATTGTGTCAGACAGGCTATGATCCCACATCCTGTTTCTCCAGGGCAAGCAGCCACCATGCCTTTCCTAGGTTTAATCCAAACTTCAAAGATTTCAGGAATCCCCGTACTAACCAAAATTTAGCTGTCACGTCCAGAGTCTGAATTCCTACAGGAAGCCAAGGACTTAGGATGAGTTCCCAAAGACCTTGATTTTTAGTTGACTGTCTTATGGAAAACTTGAGGGCTTTGTACATTCCAGTCACCTTCCTAGTGATGTTGTCCTGCAGTTATTGTCCCTGATAGTATCACTGGACATCTACAAGGACCTTGTGAATATGCTCTGCTTCTGAAACCGCTATTTGTACCTTGAATCTCAGTCTTAATGTATTCTATTTAGCTGTGCTACTCAGTGGTGTATTTCAGCCATGCCTTTGACTCGGTGATCATAAATCCTCTTTGTTAGATGGAAACATTTGTCTGTGTAAAAACAGTAGGGAAGAGGTGCTCTATAGCTGCTGCTACACTCCTACATTACCAGTAAAATGACATCCCTTCTCCGCAGAAAGAGCTATTATTCCTGTGAGACCTAGAACTATCAACCCTTTGGGGTTTTTTTAAAAAAGTACATATATATACCAGATTAATATATTCATACAAACATATGTGTAAAGGGAGGCTATATGTCTAGAGGGAGAGGCAGAGGGAGGGAGAATATATGCCACAAGAGGATTATTTTATATGTTAAAAAATTACACGAGATCTTTTTGTCAAGCTACACTGGCAGAGTTTACATTAAGGGATTCATAAATTAAACCAAACAACTCTACTAGAGAAAATGTTTGGAAAAGAGACTGAGGCAGAAAAATGTGATCTATTTGGGATGTTTCTTTTGAATTTTCAGGAGTTATTTTTAGAAAACTATTAAGGAGAGTTAAAGTGTAATCCACCATTGGGTAAGAATAGGCTAAGCCAGTAATAGAAAGGTAAAGTTTGACATGTATTTTCCCTTCAAATGCAGTCCAGTTCCCGCAGCATTTTGAAAAACATCTGACAGTGCTCAGAGGCAAGATTTGGGATGCTCACTGTGGAGAACTTTTCCCATCCAGAGCACTGGAGAACTAAAGGAGATGCCTCAAACCTTTGATTGCTTTGCCAGGCACATAGCAATTGCTCTGTGCAGATGTTTTTCACACCACCGTTCACCTCTGCACTCTTGATATGAGAAAGGGACTGTCAGGGACCCATGGGGGCTTACCTTGGGACAGAGCCTGGCAGCCAGAGCCCACCCCATCACCCTAGCCAGGAACAGGGCAATGGGGGCACCAGGGCAGCCCCAGCCCCTGGCACTGGGCACCTCCTCTGGAAGGCTCTGGGAGCTGACATGGGATCCTAGGACATGGATAGGGTGTGGGAAGCCACAGGGATAGGCAGGGACATACAGGGCAGGCAGGGCCTCAGTGCCATGGCAGTAAGGAACTTAAAGAATTTATCATTATGGTGACAGAGTTGGGGAACGGTTGATGAAAGGTGGTTTAATATTTTATTCATCAGGTTTATTTTTCCTACTTTCATGTGTTAGTGGTAAACAGTAGATGTTAACCCTCTTACCACTGACATAATTTTTTTCCAGCAGACAGTTGTATAGGTCTACAAAACCCTAGCTGAGGCTAAGAAAATTGTAAAGGTGCTTCAGCAAATGTCATTGTTTTCCTGCAGATTCAGACAAGGGTTTCATACATAATCTGCTTCTGCACCCTTTACTGTCAGAGCAGAAAGGAGGGAGACCAAACTCCAAACCACTCTCACGAAGAAGATAATTTCCTGACACTAAGGGTATTATCCATTATGGGTTATGAATTAGATTTTGTGAATTACCCTCATCAGCATGTTACAAATAGCAGCACTAACTGCTATCCAAAAACCTGCTAATTATCCTGGGGAAAAAAATTCTATCCATGGGTTGCTGAGCTGAGATGAAATGTTTGTTGATAGGCCAAATATATTCTAAAATAGCTCAAGAAACTTTAAAGAAAAAAATCCCAAACAACTAAAAATGGTGATTTGAGAGTAATTGTTGGGAGATAATTAAGATGATAATTATAAAATCATGGAGAAGATATAAAACCAGATCAAAACTGTGAATTCTTAATGTAGTTTTGTAATAACCTCACTTTTAGATGGATTCCTGTTGCTTAAACATGGCGAAGATTAGAGCTTTAACTACATTTCTACAGAACTTATGGGGTGACTAGCCATCCCAAAGTCACCAACGAGTACTGTGAGATGAAGAGATGTTTCAGATACCAAAAACTGGTGCAATAGGAAAAACGAAGTCCTGATAAGGATAAAATATATATAAAAAATCTGATGATGTAAAGAGGAGCTGCTGCAAAAATCTGATTTCCATCAGATATAAGCAGATCTTCATAGCAGAAAGGGAAAAAAGAGCAAAAAGTCATAAGAAAATAAAATATATTGGATATTTGCATGTTCTCTGTCTCTCTTCCACACATATCTCTAAATTGCTTACAACCAGTTTGGTTTTTCTTCCTGAGAAAACTGTTTTGAACTTTGAAACACCGAACTGTGATGAAAATTTTCTTCAGAAAGTTACTTGGAACAAGAAATAAGAATTTGGATGATTATATGTTAACATTTCCAGTTAAACAATACTATATCATCCACAATTTATAAGGCGAATTATGAAAACATTATATTTTATTAGGGATTAAAACATATTGGTTTTGACTTTTTTTGTTTTAGCTTCTACCACCAAATCAAACCAAAATATTTATCCATTTTCTTTTTGTAATATGAAATAAACCTATTTCTGCCCATAAAATATTTTCTTTTTCTCAACCAGTGTTTTTTAATGGAAAAGATGTTTTGTAGAAATAAGGCATGCTGCCTGAGAGACAAGAAGTAGACTCATTCTTGATATCATCTCTTGCATTCAAAGGGTAGAATTCTCATTGTACCCATAGACAGCCATAGGGCTATCCTTGATATTCACCTTAGATATGATATAAACTGATATTACATATTAGTTTAAAAATCATGTTACACTTGTGGTCTTCAAGCCAAGGTCTCTGAACCCTCAGTCGATGCCGAACATAATTTGAAGTTTCTTCAATGAATAGCTGTGAAGGATATACCTGTAGTTAATACTTACATTTATTTTATAAGAAACTCACTAGCTTCAAAAATATTTTAGGCATTCACAAACTTAAAGCAGCTGAAAACCCATTGTCTATGTTATGTCATTGAGAAGCGTGGGATAGCAGCACATGCACAGACCACATTATATATAATAATATCCCAGTGAGGCGTATTTTTCCATAGTGGTTTCATACATTATGGTAAAAGATTCACACAATCATGGTCCTCTATACATAAGTAAGTCTAATAAATGAGTTGCATGTACTTAAACACTGTGATCAATATAAAAGATAATTTAAAAAAAGAAAAGTATGTTTCAAATTCCATAAATATAAGACAAAAATATGGGACATTCCTGATACAATGAAATACAAATACGCTGTTGGTAGCTACACTAATGTAATTCTTCCTGAATGGAAGTTCTTGCCTTTATATAGCACAGAATAATCTGAGTTATAATAGAAATAGAGGAAAATACAAGATATAAATAACAGATGCAATAAAACTAAAGATTGCCACCAGCAAGAAAACAATATATTCCTTTATATATCTCCATTAACGCAGGCAAAGTGCCAAAAATGATACTGTTTTTGGAGTTATGTCCTGACTTAGATGAAAATTTTCTTATATGACACTACACGAGTGTTAACTTAAAAAGGGTTACTCACATGAATCAGAGGAGTATGATTGGTCCACAGCACAGCTGGAAGATAATTCATCCCTCAGGAACAAAGTCCTGACAACTTGACAACTTCAGCTTCTCACTGAAAAGTTCTCTCTTCTGTCTTTCTTTTACCTTCTTGTCTGGCCTGCAGGAACAAGTGATTTTCAACTTGGGGAAGGCAGGGGTAGGCTATCTAAAACACACAGCATTCCTTGACTGCACAGCATTAACAGGTTTATAATCTATAATTCATTTAATCTATATTTCATTTTCTAAAGGCATTAGATCAGTGTTTAGATTAAAAGCATATTGTGCACTACTACTTACTAACTCTGTATAGGCGGTGGTATAGGAGCTTCTTGGCCTGTGCCTATCCTAAAATGATGTGTCCTTCATTACATGGCAGTTCTGGGAAGAGACTGTCTTAAATTCACACAGAACAGATTGAAGGGCTTTCTTTAGTCTAGACTAAACCTAAGCAGTCATCAAGAGTTTTGATAAGACAAACCATTGAATCTTGTCTCATCTACTCCCTGCTCTGTATTAAATCAGGTCTTGGCAAGCATTCTGGATCAACAACAAATTCCCATATGGATTTCTGATTCTGCTTTCTGAAATTTAGCAGCTTGAACTGGAAATCAGATGACTTTTATTGAATCTGGTCATATTTCTTCCTTCTATCAGTATTCTACCCATCTTTTCCTTGTGCTGTGCCCACACCACCTGCTAATCCATCTGGTCTGTTCCCGTGTCTGTTGCCTATATCCCAGGCTTTACTTGCCTAGCATTCAATAACTCTTTATCTGTAACTGCTGCTTTCAGCCTGCCAATCCTGCAAACTCCTAACTTGCTCTTCTTCTAATCATAGTCCTCTATTTAAGGTCAGTAAGGCTGAGTTAGCTAATATTCTGATATTCAAATGTCTCACCCATGTAATTCCCTTTGTGAGGCCAAAACCAAAAATACAGCAGAGATTTTTCACATTCTTCTACTGGACTCTCCGAGACACCTATATGTTCCCTTACCACCTATCTCTTACATTTTAAGAACAGAAAAACACTTTGCACACCTCATTTCCTCTTGCCTAAAACTGCAGGTACTCTACCAGCTTCCTCATGCTAGATACTCTGTAAGCTCCATATCCTTCTTCTGTCCTCTGTCCTAGACAACGATATTCCCTTTTACCCATCCTTATTCAGTCCTCCAATAGATTTCCACTCCCGGCTCCATGCATTTGATGGAAACCGTGGTTCCCTAATATGTTCATACATTTTCTATACATTATACTGTCCCCTATTTTTGTCATTTCACTTATAACAGGACTCCCTGGATTTTTGATTTCCTTCTATTCTTCTCCCAACACAGCATCACAAGATTAGGATGGTTGAGGCTCCTCTTGAGACCACCTATTTTGCCCCTTTACCTAATCCGACTGTCCAAGAGGGATCTACTAAAGCAGACTGCCCTCTGGTACTGGGGTGCCCAGTTCTGGACCCAGCACTCCAGACATGGCCTCACCAGAGCTGAGCAGACTGTATGGTCATCTCCTCAACCTGCAGGCAGTGGTCTTCCTACTACAGCCCAGGATGATGGTGGCCATCACTGCAAGCACACTGCTGGCTCAAGTTCAACTTGACCACCAGGACTCTCAGGCCTTTTTTCTGCAAAGCAGCTTGTCAGCTAGCCAGCCCCCAGCATCTCCCAGTGCATGGAGTACTCCCCCCACACCAGAGAGTCTCATTTAATCTCATTTCATGTCTTTTTATCCCACATTGTCTTACAGTGCTTTAAGAAGACATTAATATATGTTATAAGAATGTAAACTAGGAGTGAAGTAGATACATTGTCCCCTTGCTAGGTGTGGAATTCATCAGGCACTATGGCAGCTGAGCTAAGGCAAAAGAGTCTATGCAATTCCCTCCTATTTTTCCAGTTCTTTCAGGCTATGCACACTAACGTCATTATTTGCCTGCAATGTTGCAATCTCTCAGAAGTTAAAGTTGAAACTACTAACTTGAAAATATGACAGAATTGCCAAGACAGATCACAAGGTAGTTTGAGGTCTTGTGCCACAGACAGTCCCTAGCTTGTGAGATGCCTTTCTGACATAGTAATTCCACTGATAGTTTCACTCTGACATTGTTACTGCAAAGCTATTTGGGACCTGGCAATAACAGTATTATTTTCTTGGCAAGTGGTCAGAAGAACAATTCAGAACAATTCCTTAGAAATCGTGTGTAGAGACGAGAGAGGTCATGAACTGCAAAGTCACCATCTTGCTTCTAAACACATTATCATGTTTCCATCATCCAAACTAATTTTCTGAAAGGTGGTCTGTAATTTCTTGACTTGACTTTGTTCCATTTACCAGTACTAAACATGATACTAGCTATCAGATATCTATGCTTAAAACGTAAACAAAACCACAAAAAGAACCATATGTTCCTCATTTTCTAGCTGTTATCTCAACATTTGCAGCTTTTGCAGGGCTGAACTCCAAGCGTGGGAACATTGTCCTCCTTCATTCCAATGGATTTCATGTGTACCTTGACAATAGTTTGCTTTCACATCTAGATTCTCCTTATGGACTACTCTTTTATGTGTTTCCAGCTATTAAGCACCAAATATAAAGAGAAAGCTGAAAAATTTATGACCATCAAGAGTGAAACTGGTCACAGGTAGAACAAATGTGTATATCTTTGTGAGCGTGTTTATATGTTTTTGTGCATGTGTCTGTGCTCCTAAAATGCTGGAAGTAGTAATGAGTGTCCTGGTTTGAAGGACAGGTCTTTGCTAGGGAAGGCAGGAGCTTCCCTTGGAATGAAGAATGTGAGCCCCTCCCCTCTGAATTATTGTAATTTCGAAATTAAGGGGTTCTCAGGCAAAGATATGGGAGTAGGAATAACAGTTCTTTACTAGGATTTATAACAGAGCAAATAAGCAACAACTCTTATGGCACTAACAACAAACAGAACCAAGGACCCGGTCCCGACCCTCTGGCCTGAAGGCACTTTCCTCCCCTTGGTGCAGTGATGGTCACAGCCGGCAGGGAGCACGTGCTATGGTGGTTCAGTCAGCAGGGGAAAACAAAACGGAAGAGAGGCTTTACTTCACAAACCCCCTTGGAGCAGTCGATCCCAGTGCCCCAGCAGGATTCTTGGAAAGCAGCAAACTGGGACGGCAGGACGTCTCGGCAGGCGGGGGAGCGGGGCTGCAGCGCAGTGAAACCCAGAGCA
>WEKY01053542.1:0-44364 GCA_013390045.1 Picathartes gymnocephalus | reverse complement strand
ATTCCAGGCACCCGAGCAGATGGCAACAGGTTCAGTGGCTGCTCTCACAAGCAGAGGCTCACCCAAGAGGCAGAAGAAAACAGCTCCAAGCCAGGGCTCCAGCAGCAGCAGCGAAAAAAACTTCTCTCCAGCAGAGCTGCCTTTTTCCCGTGTCCTTCTCGGAAAGCCAGTCCCGCTCCGCCCCTGCCCTCCCCTTTTACCAGTCCCCAATTCTCGAGATATTCCTCCACCCCCGCCTTTGAGAGAAAACTCCCCGACAGAACAGTAAACATAGATGGCCTTCTCTTTAGGCCTAGGTATAGCCTTTGTTTTTCTTAAGTACTCAGTGATTAAGGCTATTTAGCAACTGAATGGAAAAAAATTCTATACTGTTAAAAGGAAACAAAAGGAAAGACAACCCAACCCCCAACAATGAGTTTGATTTGGACTGAGTAAAATTTTTAAATATCTCAAGGGATGATGCCGCTTGTTCTGTATCTTCATTGCTAGTTTCCATTTTCTGTTTTTCTTTTCCATGAGCAAGTACAGTAAGAGTTCAAGTTCAGCTGTGGTAGGTGCTATACAAGGGGTAACTAAGATGACAACCCTGTATACTCCTAAAAGGTGTATGAGGGTTATGTAATACAGTAGCAAATAAAAGTGCCAGCAGTTCTTAAGGGTATATCATCAAGGGTAAAGGACCATATAAATACATCATGTAGCCTATTACATTTTTTAACCTATTTAGCTTGGATCCTCATTCAACACTGTAAAGTAATCTATATATACAGATATTCATGTTAAACTGCCGAGAGCCAATCTTTCCCCAGAAACAGTCAGATTATTCTGCATGAGTAGAGCCTCAGCAACCACCGTTTAGATACACGAGGAGACCAGTCTGTCCGTTCCCAGTGTGTAACACAATATAACTCACATTTCTTGCCTCATGTTTTGTACCTCAGCTGGTACTTGGCAGCTGCAAGGGTCATAAGTTGAGCTGCAAAAATATGATTCCAGATAATTATTCCTCCAGCAGCTCTTTCTTCTCCAGCAGCTTTTCTTTTTGGAAAAGTCACGAAAGGGAACCACAACTAATAATTGAAAACTGTGGTAAATACCCATATCTATCAAAAGATTAAGTTTCTATACTGACTGTATTGGATTAAAAGCACTGCTAATACAAGTACTTCCTGTTTGTGCTAAAATATAAGAGAAAGGGGAATCTCGAAACACAGACACAAATTCACTTGCAAAAATTAAATTCAAAGTGCAAGTAGAAAGGCTGTGGATTTGGTCAGTCAGTCTGTTGAGAACTGGCTTTAAGTGAAACAACCTATAAAGGTCAGGAACCAAGAGAAGGGTCACAAAAGGCCACTTGCATACATGAGAGCAGTGAACATGAAAATAATGAGACAAAACCCTGGAAAGAGGTTAAAGAGAAAGCCTTTGGATCAGGATCTGAAATATCATTAGGGATGAAGGCTAGAAAAATATCATCAGCTCTGGTAGTCTCTTGTATTTAGGGAAGCAGGACTTTGTATATTCTTTGTAAATATGCTGAATAACCTTAAGACTCCTGGCTCTGTTATCTAGACGGGTACATCCTGGCAACTATTTATATGCTTGCATCAAAAAAACTATAGAGCCACAATTAAATTTAAGATTCAAAGCAGATGATACTAATTTCAATGTAACTAAACAAGGAAGTAAAACCAAGTGCAAAACAAAATATTATTATTTCTTTTCTAAGAAAACACAACAGTGTTTGGTCTTTGGGATTGCAGTCATTAGAATATAAAAGGTTGATGTGGTATCATACACAAACAATTTAAGAAAAGTAGTGTTGAGTCTGTGGAATTTTTGGTTTGTTATTATGGTAGATTAACGTATTGTATTTGTTTAAGTTTTTTATGAAGTGACTGCGTGAGGTGAAACATATAGATGAAAAACTTTTGGTCTTCTCACAAAAGCTTATTACACCACAGTTACCTCTTAGAGGTCCCCATGACTCAGGTTCATACAACATTTTCTCAAAAGAAACAAAACTATTTCATGATGACATGTGACAGAAATGCGTGCCCTTTTTTCCAAAAATCTGGAGTGCCAATGAGTTTGCTGATGGTGGATTCATATAGCACTGAATTAATTTAATGAAAACTGTAATATCACAATGTTATATTTTAGAAGAAAAGCCACATACTTTAATAATACTCTTCCATTTAAACTGAAAGCACATAAAAATTTCAGTAAGTTTATAAATCTGTGTTTCAAGGTGTTTTTCTTTATTTCAAAGTATTTGAATTTTCTTACTTTACTTCTCCAAAGTAGAATAAGTCTGCTCTTCTATTCTTGCATGAGAAAACAGTTCCATTATTGAAAAAGGTCAAAGTTTACTTCCCTCCATTTATCCTAAATATGCTCCTGTTAACATGATTCTTTAATAAGGTATTTATTTTACAACTCCAGGAAAAGAATACTTGTGCCTTAATTAAAATATTATACATGGAACTCCCAGCCTTGCTTCAGTCTGACTGTTTTATTGAGTCTGACAGTTAACCTAAATCTTCACCGACAAGTGATATATTTAAGTTCACAAAAAAAATACAATGAGAAACAAACTTCTAGACTATGATTAATTTTCAATCTATTAATGAGGATACAATTTATGATTTGAACACAACTGGCTGTTTAAAGAATCTTAGAATGTATGTAATCTGTTTGTTTACCTTGATCATGATGGACCCAACTATGCCATTACATGTGGAAACTCAGAAATAATTCCTTCTGAGTACTTTCTTGTGAAAGAGGAAAAAAGGAAAAAGTGGGACACTGAGCATGGGAGAGGGAAAGAGAAGCACCTGCAGAAAATACTAATAGATTGACAATGTTCGTTACCAGTGTTGCATAATCCAAATGCAAGGGGTGCGAAATGAAGACAGACAATATGACACTTTGGAGACTTAGTTAAATATATGAGAAATTTTTTTCGATCTGAATTAAGTATCTTAGCATATTACCTAATGTCTTTAGAAGCAAAATGAGGATCGACGTTCCTGTCTGAACCAAGCCAATTAATCAGTTAATCTTGTAAATCACAGTTTCTTTTGTGATCCGGAGAAGACAGTCCTTAAATTAACAGAATTAGGGATAGCTCCACAAGGTATAATAGCTTTGATTTTCAAGGAACAAAAGGTGCAACTTGAAATCCAGTTCAGCTTATTTAAAGTCACAAATCCAAACTGCATTCATGTCCAACAAACTTCCTTTACTTATTTCATTGTCCCTGTGAAAACAACAAAAAAGTAACTCAAAAACCTGAAAGTAAGATATGTGCCCTTGTGGTGGGTTGATCTTGCCTGGCTGCCAGACTCCCACTTAGTTGGTCTTTCACTCCTCCTTTTCATCAGGACAGGGGGATAAAATAAGATGGAAAAGACTGTCGGTTGAGATGCAGCAAAAGCTGCATGTGGACGAAAAGCACAGAGGAATTCATTCACTACTTCCCATCAGCAGGCAGATGCCCAGACACTTCTTGGAAAGCAGGTCCTCATTGCTCATAGTGTTTGTTTGGGAAGATACATGCCTTATGTATGAAAACCCCACCTCCTTCTCCTTCCTCCCATCTTTAGCTGATGAGCATGGGATCATATGACGTGGGATATCCCTTTGTTCAGTTGGGTCAGCTGTCCCAGCTCTCTCTCCTCCAAATCTCTTACCCACTCACAGCCAGCTGGCCTTCGGGGAAAGGAGAGGTTTGGAGAGATAGCCTTGATGCTGTGAAAGCACTGCTCAGCACAGGTAAGACACTGCTTTGTTATCAACAGTGTTTTAGCCACAAGTGTGGAGCACAGCACCGTATGGGCTGCTGTGACAAAAGGTTATTCCATCCCAGCCAGACCCAGGACAGCTTTGAAATTTCTTTTTCTTTCTTTCTTTCTTTCTTTCTTTCTTTCTTTCTTTCTTTCTTTCTTTCCTTCCTTCCTTTCATTTCTCTCTCTCTCTCTTTTTTTCTTTCTTCATCTATGATATTCTCTTCAGTGTGACTTTTTTCAGTTCTTCAGAGAAAGTAGTAATGTACTGTCATTTTAATGCTTTTCCTGAGCTTTAGTTGATCTGAGTAAAATCAATTACATGGAAAACATTAGCCTCAGTGGTGTCTGGATATGATCCTTTCATCCTCCCTGTCAAGTCTAATATTTTTTTAATTACAAATCAGATTTTTATTTTAATTAGAAATTCTACAGGATTATAAAGAAAGAGCCTAAATACTGAAAATCATTCTATACTAGGAGATGGTACTGCCTTTTGCAAGACCATCTATGGTTTAAAACAATATTATTTATATACAAAGAAGTATTCTCTTTTCTATAACTGGGCTCCAAAATTTGCCATTTTCCACCAAGAAATACTCAAGCATTGGAACATGTCAACAAATGAAACTCCTGTAGTTATTTAAAGGTACTCTGATTTCGCTAATAGCTCTGCTACCCAGGGTGCCTTAACTGCACCAGTCAAAGGCAATCTCTCTGGGGACCTTCTCTGATCCCCAGAACCCTATCGCAGCCACAGAGTGCAGAGCCGATAGCAGCGTGAAGAGCAGGTGACCACCGTGAGGAGAAGTCAAGCAGGGAGGACTCAGCAGCTCTGCATACCAACTAAGATTTATTTAGCTGATGGGGAGAGACTAACTGAGTCAGGCCACCAGGAGTTTCACATAGAAGGATCGAACCTCCTATGCTCTGCTCCGAGTGACCCCCAGAACAAAGGTAACAGGGGGTTTCATACCCCCAGGACCCCAGGGGTGGAGGCACAAACATGACCAATTGGGAAAGCCCAAGGGTGTGGTCCCGGGGTGAGGGACAGGTTACACAGCAAACGGGAGAACAGGGGAGTGGGGTTACACCTGTGAAGGCCAATGCATAGCCAAATGACAGAGATCTTTCTAGAACTTGGGGCAGGGGTGAAAGGAGAATGACAGGGGAGAGAGAGGGATTCTCTCGCTCAACCAGGGGAGGGGACAGATAATTGACAGGGAGAGTATACAGTGTCCAAACAAGGGTACATGGAACAAACCAAAATACAATTAACCAATAAAAACCGCTGCATCACTCTGAACTCTCTAAATTTAAATATTATTTAAATCATACTTAGAGTCAATGAGCGTTGAATGTACTATGGTTATAATCTGGTTAATCAAAATGATGATATATATTTCCTGCTTCATCAATACAGCTGAAGTTGCTATGTATATTTACAATAACCTGGAAATCATGTGGGGACAAGACAGTTTGGTGACATGGGACACTTTTTAATCATAGCTGGGGCTTTGTTGTGTCCTCATTAAATATGTGTGTGATCTTTCACACAAAGATGAAAGTATTCACTACTTTTGTATCAAAGGAACGAATTAAAAATAACCAGGAGCAAGACATCACTTCAGCAGATGAAGTACTGAGAAGACCTAAATCCATCCACTATTTGCCAACACAAACGGGAAAAATAAAACTCATTGAAAATACAGGTTCATCAGAATAAATACTTTCTTTGAGAGAATGTTGACTGACAAAGTTCCAAATTACATATGGAACAACAATAAATATCCAGGTCAAGAGACAACCTCTTTTTTCTCATATAAATGAAAGAATGACAATGACAAGTCACCAAAGAGATTAGCACTAGCAAGTTTCATTAGCAATGACACATTGCCTTTCTTGGGACTTACCCACTACTGTATAATGTTTTGCTTTATAAACACTCAGATGGAGGGTCAATAGAAACACTCATAGAAGAAAACATAGGTTTCAGTTACATTACAAAGATTTCTTCTTCACACTGAGCAGGTGACTACAGATACAAATTTACAAATCAATAAAAATGGAGAGGAACCTGACCCACACTCTCCACATAGACTCTATATTTTACTGATGTGTGCCTTATCATTTTCCCAATCCTGGAAGTTGATCATATAATACATTTTCCCTCTTATATTTATGGAACTTGGGTCACAGGTGACTTTTGACACAATCTCCCAACCATAATGAGAATGTAAATTCATATCTTTCTTGTCATCTCTAAGTATTAATTGTAACCACGCAAAAATCTCCTATTGTGAAGTTAGCATTTTTGGAGTAGAACACCCACCTCTCATTCAACAGCACTTTATTCCCAGAATTGAATATTTCACAATTAGCAAAGCAAAAATAAAACACTTCAGAGTTTTTTTTTAATGTGCCTTTCAATAAAAATCCTTTTCTCACAGTGGTTGGAATAGTCAGCAAATAATTACATTTGGCAACAGAACATTTGAGGAATACATTTTTGGAAACGTTCATTTCTAAGAATCTTGAAGTGTATTGATTATGCAACATCACAGTCAACTAATTTTATGGAAAATGAGAGGTAAAACTGTGAGCAGTTCTCAGTAAGCAAGGAACCATATAAAATTTTTTATTATTTTTGACCACTCAAAAACCAAAAAATTTTATCCTACAGAAGTATTTCAATAAACCTGGGATAACAAATTTCTGTCAGAAAGGCTTCTGAAGGTAATGTCTTAAAAGCAGATGAAAATAAAGTTTGGGCCAACTTTGCTGCCCCTTCAAAAATTCTCACCTACATCACTCCTTCCTATTCCTCCCATCCACCACTCTACATGGCTTGTGCTAGCAGTGAATTTCATCGGAGGTAATGAAAAGGACTCAGATTGGCCTCCCACATACCTTCAGAATTTTAAAAATCAGGTACCAGCAGCATTTGAGGAGGCCATTGGACAAATATATTCAAACACATTGGTTTCTGCTTCCTACTTTTGCCAGCCAGCAGTGCTGTCCAAGCAGACAGATGACCAAAGAAACAAACAAACAAAAAAAAAACCCCATTTGATGCAAATGACAAAATCACTGTTGATCTCAGTTTCTAACTTCTTCATTCTTTGGCACTGTACCTCTCTCCATAAACTCTGTCCATTTGATAATTAGTGACATTTTCATTTTCCAAGTACAGGAACATGACCTAGAAGTTAAAAGAGTTTCAGAAGTTTACACTGCTGTCTCAAAGTTTTATCCAGGACTGAAACACAGATTATTTAACATATTTGCATTATTTCAAAACATAAGCCTACCTGATGCATTACAAAGAGTAGAACAAAAGCCATTCTCTCCAGAACCAACTTAATTTTTTTAATAATGCAGGACAGAGATTTTCAGTTGACTAAGAGGGGTGAGATCTGGTAAACTGGAGACAAAGAAATACCACTACATAAAGGATATAATAGAAAAATTAAATCTAGCTGGTGCTAAAACCACTAAAGCCAGATCAAACTTGAAACACATTTCTGTGTTTCACATATTCAACACTGAGGGCATAATCTGAAATTGAACAATAGATATCCAATAAAGAATCAAAGTAGTCCAAGCAGCAAAATGGCTCAGGGTACAAAAATTATTTTTTCTTCCTGCTTCCTATTAGCAAACTCATTCAAATGCAGATACTAAAAATAACAGCTACACAGAGGATTACACTCTGGCATAAGGAAAACTTACTTTTTTTCAGCTAAATACAACAGCACATCTTTTCCTTTTAGCCATAATAGACTAATGCCTGCTCAAAGCTGCAGTCGTTTGCCTTATGATGAATGAGTTGCTGGCCTCTGTATAACTCATATTGATGGGAATCAGCACACAGAGACTATCTCCACAGCTGCTCTTAATTAGCAGTTTAATGATAATATAAAAAAAGAGGAAGCAATGTGAAGGATTTGTGTTGCTGTGGTATCTTGTATAAATGTAGATAGACATGTAGATGTAAATGTAGATAGTGGCTACCTTTTTATTACCCAGATAAGAGGAATGATTTAAGAAATTGAAAGAATAATAACCCTGCCATATAACATATTTTGTGTACATTGAAATGCTATCTAAAGTAAAATCTTGTCACTCAGGAGCTGTCTTCATAAATCATTGACAGATGATAGCAAATGTCCTTAGCAGTCAACATCTGAAGTGATTAATTTCTTCAACCTTGACTTATAAGGCTATTTGCTGTAATTATGCTGAATACATGACTTTGTCAAGCCTGAAACACTGGCATGCATGTCATATATGTAGGTCCCAGTTGTCCCCCTTATTGCATCAATTTGGGATCAGTGAAAATTCTGTGAGAAAAATGGAAACCAGGGATGACCTCTTAGGGATTGTGAAGCTGGCACAACAACTAGTTTGTGTACAACTCTTTCCAGAACTCCCTAATGCAGTTAGAAGACACTGGGGATTCAATTGCTCATTTTTACCTTTCTTCTTTGGCACCAATTTCTTAAAAAAGAATCTAAGCAATTTTCTTTCTCAGCAAGTCTGTGTAGAATTTTCAAAACTGTCTGAAATTTAAATGTATCGTGGTCTGGAAAGAGTTCTCAACAACTTTCAAACCCTTTCACCCTCACACACCAATGCACGTATATATCCATTATTTGCATTAGTGGCCCAGCTTAACTCATAGCCAGAGTCCTAACAGCTGACAAGAGGTTAGATTTCCTATGGCAGACTCCCTACAGCAGTCTCCATGACATTATTCTAAATTAGGTCACCACAGTCAGGATCCACCCCTTCACCCAGCTCCCACACTGGTTTCTAGTACAATGAGTAACTTAATCTCCCCTTCTCTCAGTTCTCATATTTAGATTATCCATACACATTTTTTGTTTGGTCATTCAATTTAGACTGCGAAGTATTAAGGCACAAATACAGCACATTGAGCATAACTAGACCTTTATGTTAGCTAAGGTCTTCACGTGCTTCTGCAGAAGGATAAAAGAAAAAAAATAATTAACATCAGTGTGAGTGGGTTCTCTCAGTATAGTATGCAGCAAATTCTGAAAGTTTAATAATCTTTGTATCTTTACTAGAAGACAATACTATGTGTTTTGTGCTGGATGTTAGACTTCAAATAAGATGAGAAAAAATAGGACAAAAGGTAAGAGGGAAAGGACTAGATTTAAGATGTAACCTGCTGGCTGTCAGCATTTTAAGCCATTCCTTCCATTGTTTCCAAACTCATTAGCGACTGTCCTGACTTATGTAACTGTAATTAATATTTTTTTCCTGCAATCTTTTCTGCTTGATTCACTGTAGGCCCCTATCTCCCATATTCTGTAATCAAGTTAAGCAGTTTGTCTGAGGTGATGTGAAGGCTCCAACTTGTTTTCAATGTGGAACATCCCTTTATAGCTCATTCACTGTTGGGAGAGAGGAGCTTGTTGGGGTAATAAGGAAGAATGAGGATTTTAATTGCTGAATAATTATTACTAGCATAGCTGGCAAAACATAACTCTCTGGAGGATTTTGGAGAAACATTAAAAATCTATGTAGCCAATAAAAAGTAGCCAATATGAAGTGTGTTAGGCTCTACAAAATTATTTTCGTATTAAAATTATTAAAGGGCACTTTTGGGTAGGGATGAAAACTGTACTTTATAAACAAAATTAATTGCCTCTTTCTTAAATTGCTGAATTTTAAAAATCCAGCATAATAAACAAAACCCTTATACTTGATTGAATACATTGTCATTTTGTATAACTTAGAATTATTGAAGTAATAAACTTGAAATGGGAAATTAGGTAATGTTTATTGCACTTTTACTGTTTTGTTCACAACAGGTTTTTTAGACATACATTTTAAAAATACAGTGTACTTAATAACTGCTAGATTTTTGTTACCCTTGTTAATTTTGGTAATTAAAATTTGTGTCCTGAAATGTAAAATAATACCTTTGCAATGCAGAAAGAATTTCCACGCAAACTGTGATGAATCACATTTATATCAGGTAGTTATTTTCCAGAAGAAAATTTGGGATTACAGAGGAAGGAAACACTCACACTGTGCTATATACTTCACACAAAGTAAAAGAAGGACTAAATTTTTCTGTGGTTGTAACCATATATAATTTGCTTAGGTGTCAAATTTAGATGTAGAGACTCGCAATTAAATATTATTGGCAATTAAGTGCAAATAACAAATTCTGTCCATCAAAAATTAGAATGAGATCTATGTCCACACACTCTCCTATGATTGTAATAGGCTGTTCGGGTGAATGAAGTGCTGCATTCTGGTGGATCCACCCTGGTTTAAAGGAAATCACACATCTTCTTATTCTCAGAACTATGACTGTTATGCACTTTACTGAGAAGGAAATCACTTATATGATATTGTCAGACTTTAAAAGTCTGGTAATTAAAGTCTGCTTTAGTCTCTTAATATTCTTTCTGTCTAGATAACTATCAGTTTTGTTCTTAAGTTCCTTTAGCACAGGCCCAATTATGCAGGAGCTAACAATCCCCATTCGCTGAGACTCATTACAGGCCAAAATGATCCTAAATTTTAGTTGAATCCATTTTAGTATCCTAGATCTTGGAAAGAAAGAATAAATAGAAGTAGTGGTTTAAGAATACCTTTTGGACACTGAGTTCTGTTCTACCTTGTGTTTCTTTTTGGCAAGTGATGTCACTTGTAGGAGAGAAGCCATTTCCTAAACAATATACGGCAGCAATAACAGAAAGATGTTTCAATTAATGTAATTTTGTCAGTTTTTATCAAGTAGTTCAGAACTGACCTGCAGAAGCGATAGCCAAACTAGTTTCCAACAGCTTCTTGTGCTTGCATATAATTTTTTGGCAACAGCACAGTAAGATACTTGTCCATGGAACAAGTAATCTTATTAGATAGGAAAGGAATTGCCACATAGATCAAATTCTTTGCCAACTATTACTTCTTTGGTGACAACACAAAGTTTCTCCACTGTATTTTTTACAGCATCACACCTGATTGGTGAAAACTGAATTCTAATAGAAAATAAATTGCTAAATCCTTTCTGGTTTGATTCTGATGTCTGTGGCTTTGGTCAGAACTGGCACATGAATTTTCGTGTGTTTTGTCAATCAAAAGAAAAACAAGTGGGTTTCAGCTGCAGGCAGCAGCAACTGTTTTGTACAAAGGTTATAGAATACATCTCCGAGGCAGTTGAGCAAGTTACTGCCAAGGCTTTAAGATTAAATTTTTTATTGAATATGATTCAGCTGTTAAAAAATTAACATTGAGCATAACACAATCACAAGGCCTTAAACAACAGTAATCACATTGATGGATTGCAGAGCTCTTCTTAGCAGACACAAAATTATAAACTACATTCAAATGGCATTGTTTAAAATAACAGAAATTTACCATTTATCAGCCCCCCTCCCAAAAAAACCAATCATATTCCTCATATTAAACTTTAGCACAGGACTCTATAACCTCATGGATTTCCTAGTTGTAATGCACTGACTTATATTAAATGGGGTTTAAAAATATCACAGTTTGACAGACAATGATCAGATAAAGAGCTTCACAAGAATCCTGTTCTAAGTTTCAGAAGTGGTTTTACTTAAAAGTTCAGTGTGACTTTCATCACCTGTTTCATCCTTTTGCTTTCAATAGCTTGAGGCATGATCATTGCCTCCCTGAACAGGTTCTTTCTGGTAGCAAGCATTCGATGAGTCTTATCATCCTACTCATCTTATCATCAGATCCCTGACATGAAGTCCAACTGATGACTAATTATTAGTGGCACTCCTCAGGCATTGATTCAAAGATTAGTAAGGTTTAACATCGCTATTAATGTCCTGCATGATGAAGTGGCATGTACTCCCAGCAAGGTCATGGATGACAGCAAACTGGGGTGGGTGTGATCCATAGAGGGGAGGACAGGGCTATTATTGGGCGGGACCTTGGCAGGCTGGAAAAATGAACTGCCAGAAACCTCAGGTCAACAAAGGTGAATGTAAAGTCCAACATTCCTGATGAAAAAGTCAAATGTGTAAGTAGCACATCACTGTAGCAAAGACAGCCACCTGCATCTTGGGCTATATTGACTAGAGCATAGCTATTAGAAGGAAGCTATTCCTCATCTCTCCTTAATACTTGTGAGATTGTGTCTGGACTACCATGTGTCATGGTTTGAAAAGTAATTTTTCCCTGCAAGGAATTTGACAGCTTCCTTCAGGCCTGAGAGAACCAATTAGCTGGCTAGTTCTAAGATGGACACTCTGTTTAGCTACTTAAGAAGCTGAGTATGCCTCTGTGATTCACATTTAAGACAGAAGAAGCCCGGGAATCTCTCTCTTGCTTCCAGCTCCTGAACAGGTAACAGGGAGCCCACGCGGCCTGGCAGGGCCAGCCAGGCCCAGGCCGGTGCCAAGCCCTCTCAGTCGGGCCCTGCCTGCCCTGTGGGGCCAGATCGGGCTGGGCCTGGCAAGGCCCACTCAGCTGGGCTGGGCACGGCTGAGATCCTGCCACAGCTGAATCCTGGCCTGGCTGCTGAGATCCTGCAGCCCCTGCCTCCCTCTCTTTGGGAAAAGTCTGCAGCGACTTCGGCCGCTGCCCAGCAGAGATCATCTGAGCAACAACAGGGCCTGGCAGAGATCACAACTCTCAGTACACAGGTGAAACCTACAGACATCAGTCCTCTCTCAAGTAAGAGAAAGGGTGAGGACACGTGAAGAAACCAACATGGAGACCCCAAGGTCAGTAAAGAAGGAACCGAAGCCAAGAAGGAAGAGAAAAAGGAGATGCTTTAAGCTGAAATTTTTTTGTAAGGCCATGGTGATGGACTGTGATATATCAAACTATTCCTTGTAACTCATGAATGCAACCGGGGGGATGCAGCGTTCTAACTGCAGCCTGAGCAAAGGCACTGTGCTGAAGCAAGCTGATGTTGAAGTAACTGTGGTCTATGAGAAACTTGAACAGAGAGAGATGGGAAACCATGCCACAGAGATGGGAGAGATGAGAACCCTTGCCCCAGGGATAGAAGAGAATTTTTGCTCCCAGAGATAGGAGAAGAGAACCCTTGCTCCAGGGATAGGAGAAACCTTGCTTCCAGAGAGAGAGAAGACCCTTTGCTTTTCTGCCAGAACAGCTCATCCTTAAAATAGTACCCCATGAGACAGAGATGAGCCCTCAAAAGCAGTTGTGGAAAGAACTGTGTGTCAAGGGAAGGGACTTTCACACTGCGAACAGATTTCCTTTTCCGAGCAGCTGATTCACTGTGATTTTGGAGCCACAAGAGAACAGTTTTCTTGTGGAAAAGTCCCCATGGCACGGCAGGAGAGACTCCTCTCCCTAACTGAACTGAAGAAAGACTTTTTAGAGGTGGTAAACTGACTGAAAGTCTCAGGTTTTGTCTCTTTACATTGTTGGTGGGAAGGAGAAAATTAGGTGGGGGAGGAGAAATAGTCTGAAAGTTAATTCTGATTCTTATTATTTTTCTATTAGTTCTCTTAATAAAACTGTCTTTATACCTTTTAAGGTTTTGAGCCTGCTTTGCATTTCTCCTAATCCTTATCTCACAACAAAAAATGAGTAAATAAGTTTAGTGGGTGACTGGTGTTCAGCCAGAGTGCGCAACCCACTACATTAAATTGGTGTCGTGTGAGGATGGTGAACTGAAACCACTACACCATGTCAGTTTTGGTCTCCCCAGGACAGCAAAGAAACTGATGTCCTGGAATGTGCCCAGGAAGAAGCAACAAAGATGAGTGTTGAGCTGGAGTACATGATGTGCAAGGATGTATTAAAAGAGTTCAGTTTGTTCAGTCCACAGAAAAAAAGGCCAGCAGCTTATTTGCCACCCCCAATTATGTTATTTGATTACTTCTAGATTTCAGTTCCTCAAAATCCCAGCAAAAGACCAACAAGGTTGTGGGAGGATTTTTTTGCTTTAAATTCTTTGATCTAAAAGCATTTGGGAAATACAATTGGCCCATTGGTGATTAGATTTGAAGGGAAAATTCAATTTCTATAGTAGAAAAGAGGTAAACTTAATTTTTTCATTAAGATTATATTTTTCCTTCTCTCTTACGTATGGACAAACTCAGCCTGACACCTTAATAGCATTGTTCTTACCTGCTTGTCCTTTGCCAGTTTTGTGACTGTGATTCCTGAAGTGAGCAGGTTCGTTTCCCTGTAATACTTGCCCACAATTCTTTGCCGTGGCTTACAAACTTCACTGACATAAGTTGGTTTTATATGCAAAAGTTCTAAACCTCAATCTTCATAAAACTTTATTATTCATGAGACTGGAACAAGTAATATATGTCAGCCACCCAATTAGTCTCCTTTAATGCACTTTTCAATTGCAGTGATGTTGCAACAGCTCATTGCAGAGTTAATGGGGCTGAGTGCAGGAAGCAGGCGCACAACACTTGGAAAGGATTCTCCCCTCCAAAAGTTAATTTCTCCATGTGGAGCTTATTTCCTATATATTACAATTTGTTCCCCCTAATCCAGCTGGAAAACTCCTCAATAATTCTTCTCTCATTTATTAAAATTTGTAAATGTAAATATTATCTTCAAGCTCCAGTTGCAGTAGCAAATCTGAAGTAACTGAATATTCACATAAACTTTTGCCACACCAAAGGGTTAAATGTCTGGGTATATCCAAAACATCAGTAGCATGATTAAGTTAGTTCTTAAGAAGTCTTAAACTCCAGTATTGAATTTTTTATACCTGGTACACTAGTTCATAAGACAAGAAATCTCACTTTTATGACATGTTTCTTCTTTTTTTCTACTCTGACACCCTTTATCATTTAAATTATTACAATTAATTGATGAAATATCAGAATGAAAGAGATTTCCACATCAACAACATAGTAAATGAAGAGTCATAGGGTCTCAGCAGCCTTATAGTCAAAAAAAAGTATTCTAAAACTATTGGTTAGAAGAAATTAGGAGTGATGATCACTTAGTAAAGTAACAACCTTTTCCCTTTTTGATGAATAATTAACAGAGAAAACAGAGATACAGAGACACACAGAGACAGAAGAAAAACTGAAGCAACTTTTAATCTTGTAAAAATTCTTCTGTAGATAAATACTGAATTGAAATCACATCATGTTTGTTCCAAGATAGAAGAGCCATGGAATTTCTTCAGGAAAATGCAGACTTCTCATTAAAACAGCAATGTTATTTTCCAAACTGACAGCTGGGCTCTGTGATTTAGTTCACTGGTGTAGAATTATTTAAGGTACTGAGATACTATAAAAATATTGTATCCCAATCTTATAATTTGTATTGTCATAGGCTTTTGCTATCCAAAGTTTCATAAAATAAAATAAAATAATATAAAATAAAATGTGTTCATTTGTTTGCTTGTTTGTTTGTTTGGGGTTTTTTTTTTGTCTGTAATTGCCTTTTATTCCAAATTAAAATGCTCGGTATTTATACTTCATGAGGAAGAAAATCTGATCCTCTCTAAATCTTCATCAGTATGCCTATATTTAAAATAAATTTATACATTAATTAAAATGACCTTATTTTTCCTTTAAGTTTTGAGGTGTTTTTGTCTTTTAATACATGATTGAGCTGTGCCTCCAGAGCTGCAGAGGGAAAAATGGTTCCAATTACAACCACACTCTCACTTTTTTTCTTGTGCACTGATTAACTGCTTAGAATCACCCTTCATCCCTGACCCAGGTGCAGGTAGATATCAAAATATCCTAGAGGCTACATTACCTTAGGCTAACAGTGATCTGTTGCAGATAATTTCCTGTCCATCTTTCCATCTGCTGAGTGGGAAATGGGAAAATTGGGTAGCTTGATCTTAGAAAAGTCAGTCAATGTTTTAACATCCAATTGTAGAGATCAGAACCAGTCCATGAGCACAGAACTTATAACTAAAAGGAAACTCCAATTTGCTCAGATAGTTGCTGTCTTCCAGGTGTACCAGAAATCAATAGACCTTTTATTTTGTAGGCTAAGATGCATCTCATTTTACTTTAACAGTTTAAGCAATTAATCCTAACAAATTGCCCCAGGTTCCTTTGCAGTCTGGTGAAAGACAGATCCAAAACCTGATTCACCCCATTTTAAGATTTTCATTAAAGACAAGTGGGATGAATCTCCTTTTAGAGATGCTTTTGTTTCACTATGGACAGGGAAAACTCATACAATTAGCTTACAAGAGACACTTAGCACTTTATAAGGCTGAAGTTGGAGACGAGAATGTCCTCCCTTCATAAGTATATGTTGTCTGACCTCCATAACACTTTACCTGTAATACGCTCCTTTGCAGTTTTCAGATTCTAACCCTGATTCCTTGAAGTGGTTTGTTTATATCAAGTCCTTGCAAAACTAGCAATCTTCCATAGACTTTTCAACTGCCAGTGTGGTGCAATAAAATAAGATTGAGGAAAACTTATCAAATTTCTACTTCAGTTCATGGATTTCTCTGTTCTTGTGGGCAGGCACAACTTGATGCTTGCACAGGAAACAACGGGTTTCTAATATAGAAAACAGTTGAAAAAATTAGTTTGAGAAAACACAATTCTTCATAGCATGTGGCCGAAATAATTGCCACAAAGCTTTGTTCTGCTATCCACTTCTTTTTTTATTTCAGATTAACTGAGGGCCCTGCTGACTTACATTGAATTTTATGCAGACACTGGGACATTAAAGAAAACAGTGCTATTCATGTGGTCTTACATATTTATATTAACTATTTCCCTATTGAGTGAGATGGGTAGATTTGACTTCTTTAATATAAAATTACATTTTTTTGTGTGGTGGGCTGATCCTAAACAGCAGCCAAATACCCACCCATTCTCTTGCTCCTGTGGAATAAGGAAGAAATAAAAGGAAAATAAGACTCATGGATCTAAATAATGACAATTTAATAGGCAAAGCAGAAAGATTAATTCATTCTTGGTGCTTCCAATCTGCGGGCAAGTATCAGACCATTCTCTGAAAAACAGAACCTAAACAGGTGTAACAGGTGCTTTGGAAGGTAAACGCCATCACCAGCGGCATCTTCCCCTTTCCGCCTCTTCCCCTCCCATCTTCTATTGCCCAGTGCAACATCTTATGGTATGGAATATCCCTTTGGTCAGCTGGGGTCAGCTGTGCCAGCTGTGTCCCCTCCTGATCTCTTGCCCACTCTCAGCCTAGTCTCTTTGGAGAGGAACAGAAAAAGCCTTGATGCTGTGCCAGCACTGATCAGCAATAACCAAAACACTGGTATGTTATCAAGTCTGTTTTAGACCCAAATGTAAATCACAGCACCATATGGACTGCTACGAAAGAAGTTAACTCCATCTCAGCCAGGCTCAGCTCATTGCAAAATGAAGAAGAACAGTTGGAATTATTATACAAAGTTTATTTCTTAAAAGAAGGCATTCTGATTGTTTCATAAATTAGGTGGAACAGACTCCTTTCACATCCTTTTCTCTGTCTATAATGGTATATTTTTTCTGTGATTAGACCAACTTATACATCATATGGCTTTTATATAAAGCTTATTTATAGTTTGCCTCTTATTTCTTCTAGTGTTAGCAGGTTACTGGTATGTACTATCTTATTTTTAACAGGGAGTTCAAGAATCAAAATGCACCCTTTGCAAGCTTTGCTACAGAATATTTCCTTTAGAGTAGTCATATCTTCTTTTGCTGGACATTTCTATTGATAACAGACACTCAAAGTAAAGATGGGTATTTTGCTTTTACTGTCAAGTGTGTAAGTGCTTCCTTCTTTAGAACTGCCAAATTGCCAAGTGTAGGAACTGAAATGTTGGTCTCTTTGTATCATGAAAAGACTATTTTTTTTCTTTGTGTATCTTTTGTTTTGGGGGAAAAGAGTGACCTTCTAATACATTAATTTTTACTGATTCAAATGTATCTGTCAATCAAAAATGAGAGAGAGGTATAAAAGTTACACTGAAACATTTTGATGAATCCTTGTTCTGACTGAAAATACATGTATATATTTAAATCATTTTAGAAGAAAAGTGCAGAAGAAAAACAAAGAAAAGTAATTTGATGCAAAACTTTATTCAGTGTAAAGGGATTGACTGACTTTATTTCACTGATTTAAATTCAAACACCATAAAAGAAAACTCTGTTAGGACAATAGGATTCTCTTTAAATGTTCTTTGTGTAAGAAATTTACATAGGCATCTACATTGCCAGGATTCAGAAAAATACATTGAGATATAAGATATATTAAATTTGTCAAAATCATTACAATGGAATTCTAGCCCTCCATGATGGTGAAGTAAGTCTATCAAATGAAGAAGACAGAGAAGATATATACTATATATTATAAAAATACTCTGTGAGATAGTAAAGAAATTCATCTTATGATTTGTTACAGACCTGGTTTGTGTCCCAAAAATAACTGGTGGTGTTTATGTGTCCTGCTTTAAACTGTATCTCCTTTGGTACTTCCCCATGATTAAAGGTACCCCTGCACCCTTCTTTCTGTGCATGCCAAATCAGCAGAAGTCTCATTCATCTGAGACTTCTGGGATAGACCTAAAATGTTCATCCACTACTATTTCTGGGAGACTAATTAGAAGGAAGCTGTATCTCTCAGTGAATCTGTTTAAGGAATCTGCTTTTTTCTTTGTGCACTATCTGCAAACTTACTACAAACACACACTTGTACCCAAAATTTCTCTGGTAAATAACGTTGAATTTCCATGAGAATTTAATGAATTTTCATTTCATAAGTGTTTCAGAGTAAAATTCAAAATAAAAATAGAGCTTATATGCCAAATAGAGAAAATATCAAGAGGCTCATTAAAGTTCAATAAGAATTTTTCCATCATAATTTTTTTACTGTGGTGATCACAGTGAGTGTTAAAAACAAAAAAAAAATGCTGATGCAATGATCATCATCTTGCATCTGAATGAACAATCCATTTGGCTACTGCTTCTGCTGACAAGAATTTTAATCTGAAAATAGAAACCTCATACTTTCTTTGGCTGCTTACCACACTATTCTGTGTGATAAAAAGCTAAAGGTACTAAACATTTGATTTTGATGGTGAAAAGGAAGAGGAAGGACCTAGATAAATGTTCCTGCTGTCCCTGGTATGCAAGGAAACTATGGCTACTTGTGTCAGCCTTTTGTACCTTATATAATATGGAAATGGCCTTGCTGGGAAACTTGAAGTGGATCACAAAGAAAAAATCTATTCAAATGTGACCTGTGTGGGTTCTAGAATAGAGCCTGTTACTATGGAGTCTGAGTGTATACGCAGATTTTATTTACAGCACACCTCAGTATCTGACTATTTCTTTCCCGTATATTGTGCGTTGGGGTGGTAATTACATAAACCTTTCTTTCGGGTTGTGGAAACAATATCACTTGAGCTGTGCATGGGCAATAAAATACAAAATTTCAAATTTTATTTCAGGATCTATGTTTGAAGTAAGCCTCCATTGTTTGAACAGACACTATTGAAGCTCAAGTGTTTGAATATAGCTTTGCAGAGACTAGAACAGGTTCACAAAAATATTCCTTTTAAAACTAACTTTCGAATTGGAACAAATATTCACTGAGTATTACTGGTTGCGCAGCTTGACCTGTTTCCTGCCCTGTCTAATACAGTGTAAGGTGTTTGCATTCCAGACTTTGATTTAAGAAATACTTTTGTTCTTGCTGTGGTGGCAGATGTATAATACATAGGCACAGTTGGAAGAATTGTAGATTGAAACTTACACATATTCTGGGATATTCTTTTTAGACCAGAGGTGAGGATATAAAAGGCCAAACATTCAGAAGGCAGCTTACACTCAGTTAACCACAACACAATTTAGCTATATTCTTAGAAGGATGACTCATTCTGCCAATACTGCCATATAAAAAAAAATGACTTATACTTCATAAAGTAGCATTTCAGTTTAAGTGGACAATTCAGTTTTACAATTTTATTTTTAATACTGAACTGGCTGTAAGATATAGCTCCATAAAAAGCCATATATAACACAGCAGCAATTTTCTAAAAATAATGTGAGGAATTTATGAAAAAGGATATCAAGCTTCAAGCACATCGAATAGGCAATATTGTAAGGCATCTCATGTGGCTTTTCTCTGTGATCTAGAAGTTGAAGAAGAATGGTATAATTTAATAATCTAACTCAAAGAGTTACAAAGAGACAAAAGCATCAGATTAAGAAAATTCATTTTGCAGAATGAGATGCTCTGTAGTGGTAGAATTTTCTGAAGGTTGTGTTAATCATACATGAAAAATCAACAAAGAGAAAAGGGAAATATGTAGTTGAACAAAGGATGCTTTCATTAGAGAATCAGTAAAAGAAATGGTGCAAGATAACTCAAATAATTCAGAATCAAAAAAACAGCCAAAAAATGTAAATCAAATGCAAGACTTGACCTTAATACAAATTTCCTTTTGTCTGCATGGAAAATATCAAATAGTTGTTTAAAATTGAATTGGCCAATGATGCTGCTCATTTCCCATGATAATTCTGTGTGCTTGGGCACTTAGATTTTTTTCATAATACATCTAAAGAAAATACTATTCAGTACTTTCAGACTTTTAGTTTTCCTCTTAGAAGTTCAGCTACAACACTCTGCAATTTTATTAGTGGTTACTTAGACCCAAGAGACCTGTTGAGACACACAATTTGCTTTGGGTTTGGGTGGTGTTGTGACACCAGGTACCCATAAAATCACTCTATCACTCTCTTCCTCAGCGGGAAATAAAATTTTAAAACTTGTGGATCAAAATAAAGGCAGTTTAATAATGCAAAATCAAAGCTCATGTGTGGAAAAAAAGGAATTCAAAAGATTTGTTGTCTATTTCCCACCAGCAGACAATGTCTGGCTACCTTCCAGGGAGAAGTGCTTCCACACGTGTGGTGATTCCATTGAAGACAAACATTGTAAATAACAAATGCCTCTCCAGCAGCACAGGGGGATGGGGAATGGGGCTATGGTCAGTTCATCACACATTGCCACTCCTTCCTCCCCAGAGGGAAGACTCCTCACGCTCTTCCCCTGCTCCACTGTGGGGTCCCTCCCATTGGAGACAGTCCTCCACCAACTTCTACAATGGGAGTCATTCCCAAGGGCTGCAGTCCTTCACTGAATTCTCCAGTCTGGGTCTCTTCCCCAGGTTCATCAAATGTGCTACACTCTGGGCTCCTCTTTCCATGAGTCCACAGGTCCTGCCAGAAGCCTGATTCAGTGTGGGCTTCCCAAAGGGTCACAGCATCCTTTGGACCTGCTCCAGCATGGGTCTTCCATGGGTTGCAGGGGCACAGCTGCTTCACCATGGGCTGCTGGGGAATCTCAGCTCCAGCACCTGGAACACCTCCTACTCCTCCTACTCAGCTGACCTTGGCGTCTGCAGGGCTGTTTCTCTCGCACATTTTCACTTCTCTCTCCATCTGCACAATGCACAGTGTTTTTCTCCCTTCTTAACTTTGTTATCCCAGAGGTACTACCACCAGTGCTGATGGACTTGGCCTTGGCCAGCAATGAATCCATCTTGGAGCGGGCGGGCATTGGCTCTGTCAGACATGGGGGAAGTTTCTGGCAACTTCCCACAGAAGGAAGGCCTGTAGCCCCCCAGTACCAAAGCCTTGCCACATAAACCCAATATATGTAGCTCTCTAGCTAGTTTGGTTCAACTGTTCTCATAGAGGAATGCATTAGAGGGACTTTTAAATTATTTTTTCAGATTAATTTTAGAATTTTTCAAATTCTTAGTTACTTGCTAAAAAGAAAAGCTCCAATCAGCAGGAGACATCTATAGATTAATCTCTGAAAAAGCCCATGCATCCAGAGAGTTACATCTTCATGTTGCTACATTTTCAAGGATTTAATGCTTCTCTAGGGGTATTCATTATCCACAGGAGCCCTCCAGGAATGCCCACAAAATGGTGAGCAGCTGGGCCACCATGGACAGCATGCAAAGAGGCAGGGGAGTAATGACAGCACTGAAGCCAAGCTCCTTAGCAGTGCTTGGCATTCCTGGTGTTATGCAGTTCTGAAACAGGACAGAAAAGCCTTTCTGTCTAGAATGAGCAGCCTGAAAGCAGATTTTAACCTCTATTTTGGCAGAGACAGAAGTGACACACTGGCAGATTTCTCATTACACTCATCCTGTGATGTTCCACACTTGGTGTTCGGAGTAGTACTGGCATGCCTAAGTGAGGGAAGCAAATCACAGGGGACACAGCTAGCTGTAAAATGGAAGAGCACACAGCAGAGCAGCAACCTGAATTTCAAACTTCCCTTTGGTTTTGTTTTAATTCTGTAACCTTACTGTTCTTGTCTCTACCTGTGCCTTATTTTATTCTTGAGTAGAAGGTTTTTTTCTTTGCTTTGCTTTGCGTTGCTTTGCTGCAAGAATAATGGCAATTGGCTCCTGTTAGAAATAGGTTCAGAAGTTCAAATCTTCAGAGTTCTTGCTAACTTCAGGCACAGAATATTAAGATGGAACAATATGTCTCCTGTGTTATGCTTCTTCAGGCTTCAAACTCAAATTGACTCACTAAATAATACTGCTACACAGAAAACAAGAATCAGACAGGATATATCTCTGTAGAAAGGCTGTTTCTGGATGCAAATATTTGCTACCTTCAGGTAAGAAAATGTGGAAAGTAATGGAATGAAAATCAGGCTGAGCTGAGCTCTGATGACCAACTATTTGCATTTATCTTATTTATCCCCTCCCTATGGTGGTACCCTGACTTTTGAGAAAACAAAAGTCCTTCAATATAGAAGATCTAGAGTATAATTATTTCCAAGTCCTTGACTCTGCAAGTTGCTAAGGTATTTTAACACAGTGCATCCACTTTAGCTTTCACTCAACACCAGCTCAGACACCCCTTTAAACACACTAGTGTCTCCAGGCAATTATCCTTACTGAAGTCAACAACAAATCTTTGTTAAAGTATCTTACACTGACCTGAGAATTCTGCTTCTATATATGTCACAAGAGACCAGGTTAATGCTGCAGAATGGGTGCACCTGCTTTGAAATCTTACAGGCAATGTGCAAATGGTGCTTCATTTATATGCAGGATCCTGGAGAGATAATCAGAATATCTTGATAAAAACCGGGTTTTTAGACACTTTGATAAAGCTTCTGGAGCTATGTGGGGCAGACTGCAGGAGATAGCCCAACAAAATGGTGAGGTTCCCTTATGCCAAAATATGCTCTTTGGTCTGTCTTCTTCCTTTCTGCCAGTTTTCAGGTCTGCCTAACTTTCCTGTAATCCAACAGAAATCCCTAAACAAACTGAGGGAAAAGCATAAAAAGATAGCTTTCTGCCAGCCTGGTGAGCTGAATCAGCTCATCATGAGATACAAGTAGTGCCAGAGTTGTCTTGTAGGACAAATCCTGGGGCCAGCTGTGAATGAAAATATAATGGTCTTTGGGGGACTCAGGGAACACCAGCCACACCAAGGCACACGCGTTCTCCAAAAACGAACCTCCTGGTGCTTTTTTGAGTAGACATACAAACACATCTCACATTCCTACAGCAGTTTCCTTTTTGTTTTTGTCTCAAACAATATTCAAATATCTCCAGTTTATTCCATGCTGAAATGTTGCAATGTAATTTAAAATGTATTTTTTTTTAAGTGAGAATTGCCCATCTTCCTGGCTGGCCCTGCCATTTGATCGGTAAAGCAGTGGTTTTCCTTAATCTGCAGAAAAGAATTAACAGATATTTGGAAAGGTTTGAATTATGCTTTTCCTGTGGGTACAATATCTCCCTTAAAAAAAAAGCCAAAGTGAAAGTGAGCACAAGAAAGACTGTTAGAAACCAGGATTTGTTCTTATATGTACTTATAGTAAATGGAGCACTGGATTGATTTATTGCATACCTCCCTCATACCTGTGCAGATACAACTGAAAGATAAGATTTGTATTTGTAATCTTGATAACCTTCCCTGTACAGACAGACATTCTGCTGCTTTATAAAACAAAACAAAACAAAACAAAACAAACAAAGCAATGCCCCTCCCCCCCAAAAAAACCAACTACAAAACCCCGTAACCAACCAACCAAAAGCAAAACCCCAATCTGCACCTTCTTACAGAGAACTTTGTGACTTTCTTGTTCCCTGTGCTTTGGTTTGTGAACGCACACTGTTTTGTGATAACTGAGATTTTGTTGTGCAAAAACACAGCAGAGCTACTACTGCATAGGAATATACAAGTGAATCAGATATTATGTTTATCAGTCTGGATGAAGCCTCTCTCTGGAAATTTCAGACCTGATCATATATTTTGTTAAAGAAAGAAGGAAGGACAAAAAGTTAACTCCTATCAGGTCCTTTCCTTGTCAATCATGTAAAAAAGAATTAGTACAAGTTAGAGAAAAGGACTTGCTTTCATACAAGAAATATGAAAATCAGAGTTCTTTCCTCTTTATAAATTGTAATGTAAAGTGTTCTAAGTCATGCCACTTTCTTAGAAAATCCCACTGCTTTTTAATATATGATAATGAAGACATTGAAGGGGGTTATTCTATTTTGCTGAAAAATATTGAGCCCTCTAGATGTTATATTCAGATATTCATGAAAAATTCTAGTTTATAATAAACTAGAATTATTTTTAGGTAGATTAGGAGGCACTATGATGCTGAAATTTAGGGAAACAGCTCCCACAGTATGTTTAGAATTATAGGCTTATATAGCTTTTTATGTGCATGTGTATGTGTATGCGCTTTTTTAATGTATACATATATTACAATATTGACAAACTCTGTGATAGCTCTGACTGTTGTCCCATTCTGCCTGGTTTATCTGTGTCAGCCACAATGTCTATCTTATAGCCACTAATCTGGCAAGCATTTAAGTTAATTCTTGAAGACACAGAGCAACTGTTCATAAATTTAAAATGTCACAGAGAATGTTGACTTATACTAAATGCTTATTCTATTCATTAAATTTGGCTTTTTTCCTCAGAAATGCAAAGCAGACCAATATTGGATAGGCCCACATTTACCTCCATATTCATGCATCACATTTTGTATTATTTAACAGCAGTCTGATCCTGCTGTTTTATTGCCCAATTGGCTAGGATGACATATGACCATAAGAATAGATAGAGGCTTACATTTGCATATGTTCTCACATTATAGAGCTCAGAAGCAAACTGGTAACCAGAAACTTATTATCTAGAATTACAAGGCACACACTGCTGCCATGGTAATGTTTTAAAAAATTAAGTGTTCTCAGTAGGTGTTTAGTGCCTCCATATTTCAATTAGTACACGCTTACTACATGCCTACAATTCTTAAAGATTGTATATAGGAATACATTATTTGGATGTGCATTATGCATATTATAATGTCTACATTTTCTCACAGCAAAAGTTTCTTACCCAGTATTTTGTGAGTATATTACAAAGGAAGAAAGAAATCTTGGAGGATAGGATATAGAAGGCAAGAATTGGGGGATGAGGGATTTACAAAACTGATGGATCACTTTCCTGATCCCAAGGCTACTGTACTTAGGGCTGCTCCTGAGGTATAAATAAGATTTTTCTAACTCTTGCTCTGTGCTGACATACTTAAAAAGGCAAAGTTACAGGAAGGATTCCCTATAGCACAGAATAAAGTTTGGGTTCCCAAGGCTTCTACCATCCCTTAAATAGTCTTTAGTAATCTAAATGTCACAGCAGACTACTGAAAAAGACTACTACACAGTCGAGACTTAATTCCCCAGTTCCAAACAAGCCAAATGTGGTGGTATCAGCCAGCATTGCCACATAAAGAAACTACAACGCAACAGATGGATTGTCTGACCAAATATCACTGATTTTCACAGCGGAAAAAAGAGCTACAGAACTTAGATCTGTTTTCTTTCCTGATTTCATATATATTGTGTTCCCAAACTAAGAGCAAAAATTTATAAATGGCATTTTCATATAAATATATGTATGTAGATATATGTGTGTGTGTGTGTGTGTATTTGTATATATTTATAACTATATAAATAAGAATTAGATCAGCTGGTCATGTATGCAGCATATATGTACATCTGACAAAATATAAAACATTTTTTGAGGTGATGGAGCTTCTTCCAGTTCCATCAACTTGAGCTATGTATGAATGTTAAGTACTTCTGAAGACTGAAACACAGTTACTTAGGTGACTAAACACTGCAAAGAGCTGTCATGTTTGAATACACAGGCCACAGTGTATAGGGATAAATCAGCTTTCTGCTATCAAGCATATCAGCTTACTGGAAGAGAGGAAGACGATGCAGTAGCCATGAAAACTGAAACCTGACTTTCGAAAAAGAAGTTAAGTCATTATATCTTTGTTTAGCATGTGACACATAGCACAAAATCATTGGCCTTTCCTAATAGGCAGTTTATGAATAAAAGAGTATAGAAAATCCATATTCTATCATACAAGACGACCGTAATGGCCATTTTTTCTCTTTATAAAACACACAAAACAAACCACAAACCCTTCATTATTCATTATTTTGTCTGTAGAGCCACTTGTCTCATCCTTCAATATTTTGGGCGAGCACAGGTTAGAACAGCAAGTTCTTTCATTTATTATCCACATTTTTGGGAAGATATCTCTGGACCATAAGTTCTTGAATTAGAAACATATGGCTAGGCTAAACACTTCTGGCAGGGTCATGACGAGCCTGTCCATTCAGCTATGACCAGGCAATTAGGGTCTTTGATCAAGGGGCTTTGCAGGATGGTGACAGAGCTAGAGTTACTCCATTGAAGCAGACTTATTTCACCAGTAATTGTGACAGATCTGGAGCTACTCCTTTGGAGCAGACTTATTTCACCAGGACAGCCCTCTGTGTGGTAGCACCCTTTGTCAGGTCTCAGTGTGTTCAAAGTGCTGAGAGCCCCTTCTAGCCTGGCTGACTTATTGGTGCTGAAGGAGGAGGTAGGATAATCGCCACCAGTTGGTGAAAATCTGCTGTTGAATTTTGGAGTTAATTTTGTGCTGATCCAAGAGCTACTGAACTTGCAAGATATCCTAGGATAACTGTTCATTATAATAGATTTTTTTTCTTTCAGAAAAAAAAGTCCTAAAGTAGTACTACTTAAACATGATGTCCACTATTTGTACCACTGTCAGTTTAAGGAAAACGTTTTTCACAAAATTATTTGTTGTTTAAATGACCTTTTAAAAACCACTAGGAATACAATAGGTATACCAAATTATACTGTAATTTGATTGGAATTAATGCATAACTCATAATTCAGTGGAAAGTTGTAAGCTTCCTGAGTAATAATAAAAAAATTAATACTTTAATGACAGAAATCACTAAGGAAACAAAACATTGGATCCCCAAATATATTTGTTGCCTAAAATTTTTAGAGTCAAGAAAGACTCCTTATAAGTAAAGGGCAGTGTAGTCTAAAGTAGTTTTCCTCTTTTACAAGCTGTCTCATCTTTACTGCTCCATGATTTCAAATTTTTCTGTGTCTATATACCTTTTTTAGAGAGTTCCTGTAAGCCTTTCAAAATTGTACATTTATTTGTGTTTAGCAAATGAGAGTGCAAGAGGAGGATGTGCAAATCTGAAAGCAGAGACTATAACTTCTAACATGCAAGGGGGTAGCTACCATTGTTAAGTACAGATTTCCTTCCGTCTTGAAAATTAGAGAAGAAAAATATGCTGTATTTTTTTCTTTTGTTTGTTTTCTCCTCTGTCCTTTTTTGTTATGGTTTTCATTTTCCTAAAAGCTGCCTTTAACCTTGCTTTTAATGGTACTTTGGAGGAATAAACATTAACTCACTGTTCAGAAAAATGAGAAAAGTTGACTCCTTTGTCCACAGGAAGAAGAAAACAGAAAACAACCCTCAGGTAACTTCAGTTTCTTCTCTCTAAGCACCTATAGGTGAAGGGCCTTCTCTCACCCAACCCTCCTGGCCTACATGGGGAAAGTAACATATGTGACATAAAAGTCAGTTGCCTTTTCCACTAAGACTATAGAAAGTGGCAATCTATCATCAGATCTGTCATTTGTTGCTATATATATATTTGTGCCCTCATGTCTGGAAAAAGAGAAAGCTGGGGAGAAATGATCCAATAAAGTGAATTCTTTCCATTCTCAGTTTTTAGCCAATAGGCCTTGGTCTACCTCTGCCCATAAGTATTTTTCCACAGAACTAAAAAAAATTTTTCTGCCCTCACCCTGACGCTTACATCACAGCAGAAAATATTTCCCAGTTCCTGAAGAGACTTAAGGCTGCATCAGCCCTCTTGGAAATACAATAAGCAGTTGCCAGCAGATATTATAATTTCCAGAGCTGTATGTTGCTTTTTTCATCTATTTCTTCCCAGTCCACACTAGACTCAAGGCAGACTTCAGTAATAGCAAATATGAGTTCCAGACAAACTAAAGATTATGTTCTTAATTAGAAAGATGTAAACAAAGAGATGGTCTTAAAAGGACATGAAGAAAACAAGAGGACTTGGTTTGTGCATATGTACTTGGTATGTGTATGCATGTGCATACACGCAGGTAAATAAACAGATATAACATCAAACAACTTTCGTAACATCATCAGGCATATTTTGATCAGTAATACAAAGAAATTCAGCTAATAATATTAAGCACTGAATGTGACTTCTTTTCTTCACCACGTGCCCAGAAGATTTATATCTTTTTAGTACTGTAATTTTCTGCGTGCACTCTTCAATACCCTTTCGTTTTCCTTTGAATTAAAGCTGTAGCTTTAGTGGAGTCTTTGGAGACCATGATAAAGAAACGGGTTTACGTTTACCAGGGAATGCTACTTTAAAATATGTTTAGAGATTACATATGTGTTGCAAAATACCTAGCACAAAAAAATATTCATATATATGTTATAAATGTAATTTTCATCAGTCAAATTTTCCAACTTTTTAGCAAGTCAGATGAAACAAGTTTTTTACTTGACTGTCCTCTCAGACAACAAAATCTAGTATATGAAACTCTCCTTGGTTGTTGCAGCGGTTTTTATTAGTTAATTATACTTTGGTTCCTTCTATGTACCCCTGTTTATACCTTGTATACTCTCCCTGTCAATTATCTGTCCCCTCCCCTGGCTGAGCGAGAGGTTCCCTCTCTCCCCTGTCATTCTCCTTTCACCCCTGCCCCAAGTTCTGGAAAGGTCCTCGTTATTTCGTTATGCATTGGCCTTCACAGGTGTATCCCCCCTTCCCTGTTTTCCCATTCGCTGTGTAACCTGTCCCTCACCCCTGGACCACACCCTTGGGCTTTCCCAATTGGTTGTGTTCGCGTCCCCACCCCTGGGACCCTGGGAGTATGAAACCCCCTGTTACCTTTGTTCGGGGGTCACTCGGAGCAGAGCATAGGAGGTTCGATCCTTCTATGTGAAACTCCTTGTGGCCTGACTGTTAGTTTCTCCCCATTAGCCAAATAAACCTTGGTCCGGTATATAGAACTACTGAGTCCTCCCTGCTTTTGCTTCTCTACGCAATCACCACCTGCTTGTTAAGCTGCTATCGGCTCTGCTGGCTGTGGCTGCGATAGGGTTCTGGGGATCAGCGAGAATCCCCAGGGGGGTCACCTTCGACCGGCGCAGCCTTGGCACCCCGGGCAGCCAAGTGCGGTGTAACTTGATAAACAAAATACTGAGTACATACAGAGATCACTGGAATTATACTTTGAAATTTTAGGAATTATGGTTAAATAATAAGAAAACTCATCACAACTAAATCTTCTGGAATTCGCAATGTAAACTTGCCTGTTTTTTGTTAATACATAAGATTTTAAATTAACATTTATATGTTCTATAACTATATATTTCTATATGTTCTATAACTATATAGTTCTATAACTATATATTTTGATGCATGCATATGAGCTTGTAGCTGACTTTCTTCTCTGAAAAGATGGTCTCCCATTCTTTGCAAAAGACCTTATGATATACAACCGGCATCTTAGAACTTGGATCCATTTCCAAACACAACAGAGGGCTGCAATTAAACTAGCCAAGGTCTCCACAGTACCTAATACTAGATATTTTGTTTAGCAGATATCTAGACTCCTCCGTTTTACTAAAACAAAGACATGTAACTTGTACTCAAAGTGATAAATGTTTGAGGACATGCCACGTACACTTCTCAGATTATCAGGGCAATGATTAGAGGTACTCATTCACATCAGATACTGTTCGGTTCTATACCCGTTATTCAGAGGTATTTTTTTCTTTTATCCTTAAAAGTAAAATATTCTGTTCTCATTTCACTTTGACTAGCTCAGTTCTTCAACTGTCTCTGTATCTGCAACTGAGCTTGAAAGGGATTAGGGAAGAATTAGGGAAGATTGCTACCTCACACATAGTTTAGCCATTTTAAAATGTATCATTCATAAGTTGCTACCGGGTATATGCAATAACTAGTGCACTTGTTTCTGAAAGTCTGATATTTTTCAAATGACCTCTTCATTACACATATACTAACACACATAAATCCATAGACTCTGATGGAATGTATCCATGGTTGCTGAGGGAGCTGGCAGATGTTGTTAAGCCATGCTCCATAATCTTGGAAAAATCACAGGGAACAGGAGAAAATGTTCAATGACTAGAGGAAGGTCAGTGTTACTCTCATCTTCAAAAAGGGCAAGAAAGAGGACCCAGGAAACTACAGTCCAGTCAGCCACATCTCCACCACTGGAAAGATAATGGCACAGATAATTTTGGAGATCATCACACAGGAAATAAAAGAAAAGAAGATCATCAGGAGTAGTCAACATGGATTCACCAAAAGTCAGTCATGCTTGACCACTCTTATAGAGTGGCCCAGGAAAGTCATGGAGTGTCCCTCTTTGGAGATGTTGAAAACCCACCTGGGCCCATTCTTGTGTCATCTGCTCTAGGTCACCCCTGCCTTGGCAGAGGGATTGTACGAGATGGTTTCCAGAGGTCCCTTCCAACACTAATGATTCTAAGATTCTGTGATTCATTCAGACCCACATTAGTAATCAGTGAACCTTCTTAAAGCTTTCTATCTTTGTTTAAAATTTTTAAACTATAATTACCAGGAGAAGATATGCTGAAGTTCCTCAGATAAATTTTACCTTTCCTACTGTTTATATACACAATTTTTTTCACCCCTTTTTATACCAATAAGATTCAATGCCATATGAAACATCAGTATAATGAAATTGTAATATCTGCCACAAACCAAGCTTATTTAACAACTGGGAAATGTACAAGTCATCAGGGTAATTAAGACTGAATGGAAAAAAAAACAGAGTAGCTTAATCTGCACTTTTTTCATGTCCCTGCACATCAAACGCAATTGAAGAATTACAATTAGAAACCAGTGTATAATACATACTCTTCTTAAGCTGAAAATCAGAGGAGAATTTCTACAAGTTTGAAGGACAATGGCTTTGCAAACACTAGATTGCAAATCTGGTGAATCGCATTTCCAGCACCCAACTTCAAAGACTATACACAACCAGTCATTTCCTAAAGGTTTTTCCTTACTGATAAGATGAGTGATGTCAACAGGTTAAATAAACTTGAGAGTAATTAGAGGTCACTTCCATCCCTCTTTCCCGTGCTTGTGGAATGAAGTATCTTTTTCTGGAGGAAAAATTTCATCTAGGAGTTTTCATGGATCACATTGGACCTTATATAAAAAAGAAAAGTCTTGCACAAAAGGTATACTAAAATGTATCACCTTCTGTGTTTGGTGCTGGTCAAAGATGCAAAATCCAGTTCAGGGAACAGTGTTAATCACATTTATCACACTATCTTCAGGCTTCCCTTATGCTTCTGCAGGAATAGACCTTCTGGTTTTTCCTGATATGAGTGTGAAACCTTCCTGTGTAAAACAAGGAAAGCAAGAACAGAACTTTTTTCCTTATGTCTCTCACTTATAAAAAAAATTAAGTTTTTTCATTTTGGCAGCAGCACCAACAACAGATAAGTCTGGAGCAGATTCAGGTCTCTTTAATATCTAAGGATTTATATAGTTTTTACTAGTAAATTTAATACATACACTAAGTTGGAGGCATATCAGCCTGCTTGACCATTTCAATGGAATTTTTATAAGGACTTTAAACAAATTCACATATTTCGAGAACTGTATTTCTAACAGAACAAGAACAATTTTCAGTCTCCACCTCTTCTTCAATGTAAGATAGGTAAAATGCCCTCCAACTATTTACAAATTTGGACATATCCCAGATCTGCTGGACTCATAGGTTTGGCTCACCTCTAGTTACTGCAGCAAGGTACTGTAAATTATAGTAAAATGTAGTAATTCAAAAAGAGTGAAAAAATATACCGTATTTCCCATTATACTGAAGAGTTGAGTTTCATCACATGAAAACATTGCTTGCCTGCTTCTCATAAAACAGCTGAGGTTTTTATAATGAAGAGGTAATAGCTTCATTTAAGCAGGTATCATTTCTTTCTGTAGATTGCTGTCAGATGGTAAGGCAGACCTAATGCACGGCATTCAAAAGGGCAAATAGGAATATTGGTTACAACTTATGTTTCTAGCACTAACTTGAAGAAATGAAGTGCCATTATTACCCCAGGAAAGACCACATTATTTCACGTTCACACATTTTTCTGTGAGCTTCTGAGATAGCTTGTTTCAAGCTGCCCACCAGTCTGACCTAACCCAGCATACAAAAGTCCCAGGCTGGTAGGAACATAGACCCAATTTTTAATTGCCAGTGACATTCAAATGCTTCTAAAATCCCCTTCTAAATGACAAAAGGAAATGAAGTTGCAATGCTTTTCACAGAGTATATTGCTACTACCTCCGACTAGGCAAAATGTTAAATTTTTTTTTTTTATTAGAAATTTGTAGTAAATGTCAGGAATTTATGCCCTGGATAGAAAGAAACCCTTACATGGCATTATAGAATTTCTCACTACAGAGGTTTCATATCTGCCTTTGAAACATCTGTTGTTGGCCACTATAAGGTACCAGTATAGATTGATGATTAGTCTAATCCCACGTGACACTTTCTCTCTGAATTATGCTGATGCATTTGCCTAAATGTAACTTTTTACCATTAGAGGAAATGTAGAGCATATTGGCTGTGGAACCCCAAGGTGAACATGTTTCATGCATTTTGGGGTACTGGATTGGAAAAGGACATTCCAGTTCAAATGACTTATCTCTTTCTTTAGGACTTTTTCTCTGGAAAACTCAGGAATTACTGAACATTTTGGCATCCAGAGGTCTTTCATGTGAATTGGACCTTTCCAGTCCAATGCTTCACAAAATGATTGTCTTTCACGGTTCTACTCTCCATCTTTGGAAAGCTGGCCTTAGCAGCAGTTCATCTCTCTCAGACACTTCAGGGACATCAATCAGAAGGAAGGTCACTCCCAGACTCTCTTCTGAAAGCATGGATGCACTGAGGTACACATAAAAGTGAAGTTA
The DNA here is from genome assembly GCA_013390045.1 of Picathartes gymnocephalus. Lineage (NCBI taxonomy): Eukaryota > Metazoa > Chordata > Aves > Passeriformes > Picathartidae > Picathartes > Picathartes gymnocephalus. The sequence continues at coordinate 11,187 of WEKY01053542.1, read as the reverse complement.
GAAGCTCTTTCAAATTACAGCATGTTAGTCTGGGCACCTGAGGAAAGTATTACCAACATTAGGCAGTTAACTTGACTTCTGGAGTTACAGCACAGTTAAAAATCTTCTAAAACAATTTAGATTTGATGCCCCCAGAGGAGCCCCTTCCTTCCCACTACCCAGTCAGGGAGACTGACAATTCTCAGCTAAGTTACTTCCAAGTTGCTCTAAGGTCATTCTATTTGAACAGTCTCCTGACTGTTCAAATGATAACTTGAGATTAAAAAAGGAGAGCAAACGGAAACATTAGGAATGCTTGACCCCTGAATAAAGTAAAACCAGATAGCTTTTGCACCACTTATCTTCAAGGTGTGGTTTCTTTTCCACTATATTTTTGGGCTTTCTTTCCCTTGACTTATTATGAATGCTTCTTCCTAGTCCCTTTTGGTTTGTGATATTAATTTATACTAGTTTGTGTACATTTCAAATATTTTAATTTCATTTTAATGTCCTTGAGAATTGTTCTATCCTAATGCATATATATAGTTATAAAAAGTACACCATCCATGGCTGGAAATATACAGTTAGACACCCATGCTCTTAAACAATCTCTGATACAGAAAGTGCTCCTTTTGCTAGTGTTTATTGTTCAGAAGGTTCACTGTTCCCTGGTTTTCAATATGCAATCAGAAAGGCATGCTTAAAAGATGTTGTGACTATCTCAGCAGCAGTGTTTAAATGGCAGCTTCCACTATCATTTGTATAATTTCCTGATATCCCATCAAAGAGAGAAAATTATGATTCTTGATTTCTGATTCTGAATTATCTGCTCCAAGTGTGATATTCAGTTTAATGTGCAGCACCCATGAAAGCACAGTACATAATAAGAATGTTCTGTGCATTGTTATTCCACAAATGATTACTTCTTTGATCACAGTACAGCAATGCCAACCTGTTTAAACCTGTTGTCAATATGAATAAACAAGCTCAAAGTGCTTGTCTCAGAGTGACAGCACAAAGCAACCTGCAATCAAGCCAGTATGTTTAGAAGACAAAGCAGTAAACAGTGAAAGGCTAACTTCTAACCTTTGGTAATGTGACGTAGAGTGTTGTTTTGGTAAAATCACACAATTGAATTCAAATCTGGCTTTTCATTGCACAAAAAGCATATTCAGTGTAGATTTGATGCATCCCTAAACTGTAACACATTCTGGCTATTAGGAGACAATTTTCCTCAGATATATTTTTTTAATCCAATTTAAAGCTAACTCCAGAAATGCTGGATTTTATATGACAAGAAATAGCAGAGATCAGCTAATCTTTCATCAGTTCTAAAGCTTTCAAGTGACTGTACAATAGTCCGTGCATGTTTTTCCAGTCCAGCAAATTTATGTACTCCATAAAATTGGAAAATTGAAAGCATCATCCCCTTGAAAATTTTTATAATAAATTAAGATCTTGATAGGTTCTAGAAGAGAAAGAAAAGGCACAAGGGGCAGCAGCAACAACTTTTGGATGACCTAAGATGATACAAGAAGATGGTTTTTCACATCTTCTTATTGGAACTATATTGTTCAGGCAGGCTGTTCTAACTGTGCAAAACCACCTCTAATACATCTTGGAAATAAATGGCTACCAGAATGCTGGAATTAATCCTTCCTCCAGTGGTCTGACTGTGTGGATGGATGAGCACACAGGAAAGAGGTTTTTCAGAGGAGTTCACTCTTCACCTGGAAGTCCCTGCCTCTCTGCTGACAACTGTCAAATGGCCTTGTGTTTAATCCTAATCATAATTTACAGCTAAGGATTTACTCCTAATAGGGAGTCATTGGGATACTTTATGGTGCCATTAAGCAGCATTTTGAACTAATCCAACTGACTAATCCAGTCTCATTGGAGCTGATTTCAAGCCCATAACTTGCTAGTTCCTGATAAGGGCAAAAAGCCACTGACTTCAATCATTCTGGCTCTGTCACAGAATTGTTTGTCCCTAATCTACTGCGACTCTGTCAGTGACTCTGTCTTCCCTTCTGGCATCCACATCCCCTTATTTTCCTCTTTGCTGGGATTCTTCCTTCTAAATTTATGGGCTAAGGATACTTATACTCTCCTGACCTTAAATCCCAAATGATTTTACTTTATAAAAATCTATTGAGCTCTCAAATAAACAAGTCAAATACCTGCACAGTGCTATAATTTCTCAGCTTCCTCATTTAAAACTGCTCTGTTAATTTCTGTGCCTTGCTATATTCTCTGGAAAAACCCCAATCTTACAGAAACTTTTGCATAGACCTTTGACAAAAAATTTACATGGAAATCATGCTTGTTGATTATTTGCCATTCTATATTTGATTACTTGAGTTTTCCAAAGTATAATATAGGCTTAGTGAAGGATATCAAATCCCTACAACATCTAGGCAAGAAACAGATTTCATAGTGCCTTCTGATTTAAATTTCTAGGAAATAATAATAATAACGAGGCACTTGTAAGCCAGCAGACCATGAACAGTCAATGAACTGTTTCTTTCTCACAGTGGGTGGATAGTTATGCATGTAGTCTGTTTTTGCATTTACTGAAGTCACTGGAAGGATCACATGGGCCTACTAATACATAGCAAATGTATGTATATTTTTAGCACCACATGATAATAGTACTTCATTGATCTGCCCAGTTTCTACACAGAAATGGTCTGTTAAACTTTTCTTTTTTTTTTTCAATTTTAAGATTGTTGTTACTACACATACACACCAACACATACAAATTCCAGGTAATGGGATTTCTATAATTCTCTCTCATCAGAGATTTAACCACAGCCTTTAAATGTTTACTCGAAGAGTTCATTATATCACAATAAAAATTTGCCTTGCTCCTATTTCTTGATTTCCAAACAGCTGATATTTTCATATTTTGCCTGTTATATCAGAGTCTTCTGTTTACCTTATATCTGTTCTTCATGTACTCTGTGACTGTCAGTACCAATTCTTCTCTGCGATATCCTAGATGCCCAGGCACCGTATTATACTGCTGTGTCTTTTCCAAACTGCTTATACCTTTGCTCTGAAACCCCTCCAGATTTTAAGTCAGTTTCTGAATTGTATATCTGAGAAGTGTTTTCAGTAATGCTAAATAATAAAGCAAAACTGATCCTCCAAGAGTCTAACTTGTAAACTCACCAAGAATAATTTTGGGTAATATCTGGCTACCATAAACTAAGGCTAATTGGAGACAACTGCTTCTCCTTTATCAACTTGTAAAAATACAGTCCTACTTAAACTATTTGATTAGTTTACACTGAATCAATATGAGAATTATATAGCTAACGGAGTCATCACATTTGTATATTTTTAAAATTAAAACACTGAATTATTTGTCTCCTTTCTTCTTTTCTTTTTCTTGCCTTTCAATGATCTGGAATTTCCTAATTGTTTTAAGTTTTATTAGAAATCAACACTGAGAAACTAGGAAGCTTCTCACAGTTTTCATTTTTCACCTTTGGGACAGGACGTTGCTCTGTTTTAAAACAACAGACAGATCTGTTGTTTTAAAATTAACCTGTTATACGAGCTGCAGCTTCTGATTTACTGTTAGTGTGAAAAGTATTTCATCAGCAGCCTTGGAAATGACTGTGCTTATTTCATTTTTTGAAATAGAGAGCAGAAATATTTATTCAATAGAAAAGGGAAATATGTATTATTTATGATATATCATTTCAATCTACTAAGGGAAAAGTAATGTTATTAGGGTTTCTTTAGTTCTCAGTGTAGGTAAAAAACTCTCTTATATGGTAGGTTCCAAGGTTTTCCTTTTGTCTTTTTGCTTCTTTATCCATTTTTCACATTCTTAGTTTCCAATTTATATTCATTGTTAATAGTTGCCCTATTTTGCTATTTGTTGCAGAGGCATAGAATCATAGGATTATTTGGGTTGGAATGGACCATTAACATCCTCTAGTTTCAGCTCCCACCCCTACCATGGGCTGGGATACATTCCACTAGAGTAAGCTTGCTCAAAGCCCCATCTAACCTGACCTTGAACACTTCCAGGGGTGGGGCATCCACAACTTTTGTGGGAAAACTGCTTCAGTGACCCACCACTTTCACAGTAAAGAATTTTTCTTAATATTTAATCTAAACCTACTCTCAATTTGAAACCATTGTCTCCTGTCCTGTCGCTACACACCCTTGTAAAAAGTCCTGCTACTGGTGTCTTGTAGGTCCCTTTAGGGACTACAAAAAAGTCATATAATTAATCTTTGCACACACTCCCATCCCCCTCAAAACTGATCTCACAAGTCTTGCTGGATCACCTTAGGAGAACCAACACTTTGACTTTTGGGGAGACAGGAGGCAAAAAGGGGTCAGAAAGCAGAGATCTCCCCTATACTTTTCCGTCCTTCTCAAGTTACACCTGCACAAAAACCTGTTACTCTGAGGATAAGAAAAATAGGAAAAATTGCTTTGTACTTTATTTTTCTTTTTATATATGAAATTACACCATGAAAGATTCAGGGACCCAAATCCACTGTTCTAGTAGTTTTACAAAAACAAGCAATTTCATCAAATTGCACTGGAGATCCAATCATGTGGTGGTAGAATTAGCTTCTCTGGAAAAATTCAATTTAATGCAGCTGGAACAAAAAGGTTTTACAAGATACTCCCAGTGTTTTAGAGAGGACTTCATCGTCTCTTATCTAGGGTTTTCCAGACCTGTGTAGGGAGTAGTGCAAGCAGAAGCTCCTACTCCATGAGTTAATTCATCCAACATACACCTCTCACCATCAGAAAATCCAGACCGAGCACTCAAGAGTGGTTTGAGATAGTTTTACATTTTCTCTGCCAGCTACTGCTTGTTTCATGCTAGTCAAGCACCACTGATTTTTTCTAAAATGAGGTTTTTTCCCCCATTCTTTCTTCAATAAGACAAATATTGGAAAATGCAGGAACTAAGGACCCCACACACAAAACACATGCAACATGGTGCAGGGTGGAGAAGAAAATAATCCACACATGTTTCTTACCCTTGGTCAAAAAGCCAAGACAAGTTTTCCTGATTTCAGAGTGTTAGTATGTTTTATACAATTCCTATACATTTAACACACATACCCTGCTACTATTTAGTTATTTATAATTTTTTTAACAACATGATAATAAACCTTGCTATTTGCAATAATTACAGGCAGATAGTATATCCACATTAACAGAAATACTATTTTGGTGGGTTGTTTATTTGGTTGGGGTTTTATGGGGGTTTTTTGGTTTGTTTTTTAATACTTACAGAAAGCATCCAGGCTTAAGTGTATGAGTTATAAAACACAGAAGAGCTCTTTCATTCAGGAGTTCTTTCACTATTTTCCCCTTTCTTCTAGTCAAGCTTTGACAATCTGCCTTGTTGTCTATCCACCTCCCTCTCCCCTACACTGCCAAACACTCCAAGATTCCGTGTCCCAGGATATCTGTCCCAACACTAACCTCTTTTCTGCACGTAGGGACCCATTCTACTCTCACACCAGTGCAATGTGGACTTACTCCAGAGAGGTAACAGCTGGTATTTTTTTCCAGCATTTTCCAAAAAGTACAAAAGCTTGAGAGCACAATACATTTCAATATTACACAGGATATTTTAGAACAGATTGACTATAGAAATTGTTTGTACTGGGGAAAGCTGCAGATCCATTTAGTGGATAATGCATTTGTTTTCCCAGTTTTGTCTCAGAAAATACTGTAGAACAGGTGTGATGCCAATGTTTGTATGTTATATACCATATTACTCTGATAGAAGGTGATTCTTATCAAAAAGCAAACCAGATTTACGGCTTATTTTAGGAGAATAACATAAGGATCCTGCATAGATTATAACCCCTCGTTCCAGTTGTTTACCATGTCTCAACACACCTACCATATGCTGCCACGTGTGGAATGATGGCCTTTTCCCTGTCAATGTGTTCTGCACACATTTTGTAAAACACTGAGGCCATTACCCTCTACAAGAAAGGTCTTAAACGTAAGCAGGAGGCTTCAGTAATTTTTCACCTTTATATATGTTGCCTTTTGTTTCTCCACTTACTCTTTCAGTGCCTATAATCCCTGAGTAATCAGGGCAAAGTTTCCTCCACTCCCTTGTCTGACCCGGAGGCTCAGAACTCCAGAACTACAGCTCTCATCTGCCCTTCTTTGACACAATTCTTTATGGTTTTCACCTCAACTCCCTTGTAAGACTAATCTTGACTGTAACTGAGACATGTCAAGGCTCTGCTGGAGTCTGCATACCACAGAGAGCCAGACTGGTGGATGAAAAGTTTGGCTTTTTCTTTGTGCCTTCTTTCTCAATACATCAGATTTGGGAAAATCTAGTTAAACCTATCAGTCACATTTCTACTGCTAAATAATTTAGATCAGAACTCTTCTCAGAGCTGTGGCATCGTCCTAATTAAAGCTTTCAGCTTACATATGGATTTGTGTAAAGGGTTTAATTGTCCATATATAATAAAGCATAAGAATCTGTGGTTGCTGAAATGCATACAAGCATTTATTGGTTAGTTTCCTTACCAGAAATTTCTTTGTCCAGATGAGATTTCCCATTATACACAACACTTTTTAATTATTTAAATGGTTTCTTTAGCAATGCTGACAGTGTTCAGAAAGCTCTGCATTGTAAGGATTTAACCATCTGTTGCTTCAGCAGCAGTTTGATGGTAATGTGTAATGTTAACATAACAGACAGGTACTTAAGGTACTAATGATCCTGTTCTCATGTAGGGCACTGTAGTTCGTAGCTATCACTGATTACCGTCCTACCTTGATTATTTTTTTCAAACATTCAGCTGTTCAAGAAACATTGAACAGAGACTAAAAACTGATTCAGAAATAGCTGCACTTTAGAACATGTCAATTCTCTTCACCTTTTATACCCATCCAATTTTTCCTAAATGTACAGTCATTCTGTCGGATATTCTAACCACATCCATCATTCTAGTAGCTTCCATTAAAGGCAAAAATAACTCCAAATCCATGGTTTTCTTCCTCAGACTATAATTCATATCAGTAAAATTGGGTTGGTATTTCCTACTATCTGCTTCTAGAACACTTTTGAAATCATTTTAAAGGCATACCAAAAAAAAAAAAAACCAACATTTTTGTAAGTCAGTGCTAAGAAGATATTTGTCTACAAAAATCTTTCTAATGGATAATACAGGATGAGTCAATTAGAGAAAAATATGTGCAAATTTTCACCTCTTCAGATAAAGAAGGAATTTTTACATAATTGCAAAAAATTACTGTAAAATTCATGGGATTCAAAGGACCACAAAATACGAGATTTATTCACAGAGCAAAGATGTCATGTATTTCAATGCCTCACTCTGGTCCTTTTTTCACAAAAAGAAAATTTTATCCTTAATATAATTAACAATACTTGGACATAGGGGAATTTTTTAATTCAGAAAAATTTAGTTATCAGGAAATAATCTAGCTAAGATTATAATTCAAGTGATAATATTTTTGCAGATTATTTTGACCAATTATTTATTTTTACCATTATTATATTCAGCTACTATTTATTTTGTGTACATTTTTTCAAAGAGTTAGCTCTAAAGATAACATGGAAATTTGAATTTTTTATATATATAGAAGGACAAATTACCTTTTCATTACAGGCTGTGATAATAACTTTGCATTTTTTTTTCACATCAAACCTGCTAAATATCTAAAAATATTTTAATGGACTAGGATGGCTTTCCTGGAAAGAGTGGAGAATTCAAGAATATATACCATAGAACTCAAATTTACTAAAGGATTCTAAACAGGACAAAATATTTACTTGTATTAGTATTCCTACAGTATTCAGGAGGGTTAGTCATATTTAAAGTCACTGCTTCAGTGCTTTGCTGAATTAAGCTCCAGATAGACTAAAATGATACTTTAACTTCAGCCTTGAACATGGAGAGGAACATAATATTACATATCCAAGTGCTTTGGGAAGAAAAAAAAGTAAAAGAAAAAAAAAACTGAGAAGGGAGCCATCTGCTAAATACTTCAAAAAGTTAGTCTAACTGAAAAGTTAGGCTGTCCCTGCCCCAAAAAGCATGTAATATAAATAAGCAAGACAGAAAACTATTGAAAAAGAATTACTCACACAAGCTGAAAGAACAGACATAGTTGGCAAGCACTGTGTCAGTACCATATTTTGTTTAAAGAAGTTTCATTTTCTTTTTGTCTTATGATGAATGTTGTTTATCAGGGTAGAAAAGGGAGGAGGACGAAGGTAAGAGAAAATAAGAGGTACAGACCTACAAGAAAAAAGGAGGAAGGCAGCAGGTAGTAAGAAAGAAGGGACAGGATCTGGCTGATGCTTAGCAAAGCCTGCAATCAGCACAGGAAAGTGAGCATACAGCAGTAGAACTGTGGAAATATGTTAGCTGATCCTAATTCTTCCCTTTCCAGTTCATCTGCTTGACAGGTTGTTTTGAGTTTTTTTCTCTTCTTTCCCTCAATGTTGCAAGACTAAGGAAAGAGAAGAGAAACTCATAAAAGCACATATCTAGAAAATAGCCCTGTGCAGTTCTGCAACTAGGAGTGCTTGACTTTTCCACTTCCTGGACTTTGTTCAGGATACAAATGTCCAGCATGTACACCTGAGGAGGAGAAAATGAGAGGGAAAGGGAAGGAGATACTTTATTGGAAGTTTCTAATTTAAACCCAAGTACATCAACTTTTATTTTAAGAACATTTATCTTGGGGGAAAATATTCTCAAATGAAATACTGCAATGCAAAACAGTGCCAAAGTATTTTGGTTTTTATTGTCTTACTCCCGCTCTTTCTAAAGCAGACAGTGTTAAATACCACATATGAAGGGGAGAGTCTGAAAAGAGCAGATCCCTCCTTATTACTCCATTCTTGTGTAAAGCAAACAGAAGGAATTTATTCAAACATAATTGGATCCAAATGTTATTGAAACTTAGGTTCTGGATTCAATCTCTATGCTTCAGGGACAGCTATAGGTTTTGTAAGAACAGTGTTGTTGCACAGATATCTTTTCACTTGAGTGATGACTTGGTGATTACTGATGGGACTCAGTTTGTTCCAGATAAAAATCTGGAACACTCTTGGTATAATATTGTTCATTTTCAAGAGCTGTAGGTGAAGTTTGGTTTTCTTGATTACAGTAGAAAGCAAGCAGCTTCATATACAGCTCTACAATAAATTCAGTACTTGAGAAATTGTCTCTCCCTTAAAAATCACTTTCATAACTCTGTCTTCTGCCATTCCCACGCTAATTCACATGCTCCAATAAAATATGCTTTTAAAAATTTGATTTTATCTGAATTACGCCTGCACAGGCCCAACCATTTGTTTTAATGCCTCCAGTGGCAATCCTTTACCACCTACAGATATTTCATTAGATAAAGGTACTTAAGCGGTTCTGCCTTCAGCCCCAAAAGGGTGAATGAGTGGGATACATTCTCACATTAACAGGGTCTGTGATCCCTTCAGGACCAATGATTCCTTTCTGTAGCAGTGTAATATTCTGTTGTGATAGACACTCTAATATAAAAGAATGCCCAAAACCTGATAGATAGTCACCATTTCAAATCTAGCACAGGAACACGACCTTTCTTCCCTCTAGTAATCTGTACTCACACTTCCATATACTTTAAATCAGCTCCTATATTCATCAGACTGTTATCATGCTCTGTTAGATGAGCTATGTTCAAATTCTCTGTTTCCTTTTTTGATCTTGTCTTTCATCTCATTCTAAAAAAGGAAAAAAACAACAAAATATGCTGTTGCTCTGAAAACAAGCACAGGTGGATCTGAAGAGGACTGTTTGCTTCTCACCTGCCAACACAGAATTCCTAATCGGATGCCTTGCTGCGACAAAAAGACCATTTGGGAAAAAACAATAACACTGCACTTCAGCTTTCCCACGAACGTAAATTTTGTAATGATGCCCTAGAAATAAGGTACTCTCAGAGTTTCTATTTATATACCCATTTGAAGAGAAAAGTATTTCAAATTGTGTGGTGCCTAGGGACGTGGTTGAATGGTGGATTTGGCAGTGTTTGGTTAATGGTTGGATTTGATGATCTTAAGGGTCTTTTCCAAGCTAAAAGATTCTGTGATTCTATGAGTTAAGAAGAAAAGTTAAAACAGGATTGAAATATTTTCCTATATATCCTTGGACCTTTTCCCAGTTCAATGACAACAAAAGATAAAAATTAATGTAGCTCAGAAATGTGGTTACTACTAAATACTGTTTATTTTCATGAATATTAGGATGAAACAGAGATTAAAAGTGCTGCAGAGAATACAGTATATCAGTAAAATATAAAACTAGATATTACATGAATTACAATATAGTGGAAAGAGATGAGGCATTTTGAATTTTTAAACAAATACACTTTTCAAAGCACTAAAGGCAGCTAAGATGCTGTGGGCAAGTACTAACAGGAAGTAAATGGGGCAATGATACACATTGCCCCTTCCTACCTCTTTTCCAAGTGTTTCAATATAAACTCATCCTAGTTAAAATAGGAGTCTGCATCTGCGATCTGTTTTACAAGCACAATGCTAAATTAAGAATGATTTTAGAAATAGAAAGTACAAGTAATGTCCAAATGTGTTTTCCCAGAAATTGTCAAAGTCATATTCACTACATTCTCATGTTATGATGCCTTATATTCAGGCAGCTTTTTTTTTTTCCTTCTCAGTCATTTGGTCTAAATTTTCTTCATTTCCTTGAAGATCTCCTAAGTGGCAATTTTTCGTAAACTAGAGATTATCTCTTCAAAACTCAGTGTAAGGCTTTCTTCTGGACGCATTCCTGGAAATAGAGGAGGTGCAAGGTGTTTGGTGTTTGGTTCATCCAAGCATCACTAAAAGCTCTGCCATGTGACTAAAAAATACGAAGCAGAGCAAAGCTGATTCCAGCATTCCTGTTCTCATTTCTGCCTTAGCGGTATTACCAAGAACAACTTAAGCCAACTTTGGACACCCTCGTATTTAAGAAGTGTTTGTATCTGGAGCACTTCTCAAAGTCCATGACTTCTTTAGGAAACAGATCCCAAGCCTCGGGTTCTCAACAATACTAGTTTCTCAAATGATAACAGGACCTGGATGTTTCACATAAAGCCAGCTAAACTGGAAAAGGCTAATGGCTCTGTGTTTGAGCAGCAGGTCTTCATCTTCCTGATGACATCCTGCTGTCTGTG
>WEKY01053540.1:0-22179 GCA_013390045.1 Picathartes gymnocephalus | reverse complement strand
ATCAGTATTTATTTCCAACATAAAATCTGTCCCCACAGTACTTTAAAAAATATAGCAAAAACCTTGTCAGTGGTGTGAATAGGTTTGTGTGTGCCTGTTAATGTGTGGATTTCCCTCATATACATCTTTCAAGACCAGATATCTTTTTTCTCTCTTTTTTTTTTTTTTTTGGAGAGGAGAGCACAGACTGCAATTCATGGATCCCATGAACTCTTATTTGTCTACACACAAAGTAAAACTTAACTTATGTCAAGATAAAAAAAAAATCTTTACCTGCTGCAAAATTTTCTTACAATAAAAACGACAGCAGTGATGGGAATTTATATTAATTCTAAATGGTTAAAAAACCCCAGAAAATTTGACAAAAATGAAAACTACATCTAACAGCTTCTGATATAGCTGTTGTTTCATTTCAATGTAGTTTAAGTCCTATCCATGTTGAAATTTTCTTACCATGCCTGCAGAAATAGCTGAAGGGACCACTCCAACACAGCTGAAATAAATACTGATGGAAATTATGAAAGTTCTCTAATCTTTAAAGATCTGAAGTAATTTGTTTGTAAGTTCAATAGTCATTGACAATTTCAGGTAAAGATTTATGTAGGGATCTTTTATGCTCAGTTAGAACTCTGAATATATGAAACAAAGGAGCACTGAGAATATGTGAAACAAAGGAGCGTTGAGTATGTAAAGACAAAGAACAAAAGGGATATGGAAATGACGAATCAGCTTAGCTTTGATACAGATCCTATAACAACACAATATAACAGAATCAAGGCTTGACAGCAGGCTATATGACGATACTTGTGGTAACCAATAACATAGTTAGAAAGAGCTCGTGGACAGTGCTGTGCTGACCAATGATATAGCCAGGAAGGGCGCGTGAACAGCTCAGGCACAGTGAACGTAACCAATGATAGCTTTGCTTGTCTCGTGCGAGGAACTAAGGCTGTTATAAATGTAGGCATCTATTTTAATAAAGTGGCATACCTTGCACTCCGTATTGGTGTCTGAAGGATGTCCATTTTACCCACGGACTACAGATTTAGTTTTAACCAACACTGGAGAAACAGTCAGGATCTTTTTACTATATCAGGGGAATATCGTCTCAAAGGCTAATGGAGCTATCTAGAAGTCACGAGCAGATAAAACCTTATCATAATTGACCATTTCCAGCCACTTTTTCTTCGTATTAACCCAACAAAACTCCAGTAAGTATTGACATAGAAGACAGAGTAATATGGAGCTACATTCCTGGTACAATCTCATTAATATTTTAAAATTTAACTTCTAGAATGATGTAGTTATTAATTTTTTTCAATACAGGTATATACAATTTTTATGTTATACATGGTGTATGTATGTATATATTTATGTATGTAAGTACATATGTAAAGGCTATGCAATTTGACACGTCATTATAGTTTAATTATTAATTAATTTAATATTAATTAATATTAATTGTTCAGTAAAATAAAGGAAATATTATTCTGAAATATGAATCCTGCACAAAGAAGAAATCATTAAATAAATGAGATATCAGGAAGCGATTACTTTGGTTAGTGCCAAAATTCACAGAGGCATAATAGGATTCTTTACTNCAGATATTACAATCCTCTTTCAAAACGGTCCAATTTTCTGACCTCACTGTGCTTAAATGAAAAATCCTTATTGCAATAATTTAACAACATTATAGATTTCTGTGTAAAATCCACCCCCTTATCTATCTTCAGTAATTTATAATAAATTAATTTCAGAAACGTTTTAAGTGCCTATTTTGATTTAGATTATTTTATTTATGATTTGGAAAATATTCAGATAAAATGAAATGTGGCTAGGATCATTTATTTAATGTCTTTTTTTTTACACATGGAATAATGTTTTTGGTCACAGAAACCAAAGAAAATTTTTTTTTTTGTTATAATACATATCAACACATAAACCAAGTAATATTCTATTATAAGGAATAACAGCAGATTTTTTTTTACTCATATATTTTTTGTTTCTATTTTAGACATTGTGTATAGCAAAAGAGTAAGTCTATTAAGAAGATCATTGTAAATATGTACAAGCACAAGTAACACCACAGTTTATTGACAAATATACAGACGTGCACACTGTAAGTTGTACTGCACATTTATTCTGAAGTATGCCCCAGTGTACATACTAATGACATGAAAAGAAACCTTGCATTATTAAAAGCTTTAAAATAATCTTTAACTTAAGGTGTTTGGAGGCTAAATATGCCATCACTAGTACAAGGAATTAAAAATGTACATCCTTCTATATGCTTCTGAGCTTGCATCCTGCTTGGGATTTGTATCATCACTCCTTCCTAATTTTGAAGTCACACGTGCATAGGGTATCCATGCACACATATGCATGATATGTATGATACACAGGTAAATGAAATTGTAGACCATGAGTTCTTAATATATACAAATAGCAAATATATGAATATCCTTTAAAGGGAGCATCAGATGAATCACAGCAGGATCTAAATGTCCATCATTTTCTAATCCCACCAATTCTAGTCCCAATTTCTAGTCCCACCAATAGCCTGAAGTTGCCAAGAAGCACTACAAAGCACAGACAGTGAAGTTGGTAGGAGGCTACCCTGAACTGTACATGGTGACAGCCAAGGGACCTGCAGATGTCTGCCATAGGATAGGAAACTTGTCTTTTAAAACAATTAACCCCTACAATGAAGACAAGAGAATAAAAAGCTCTCTATCATGCTATTTTTATCATCATCTGCTCTCCCTGATGAGAGCCTCCTAATGGATTTTATGTCCTGTCAAAAGCCTGAGTTCACTGTTTTTCCCAGAATAAGTATTTGTTCCTTACATTAATATTTTCTGGAATTCCGACACATAAGATCAATAGGAAAATATGTGTAATATTATAATGAAAAACTGTTTTCAGGTTCTATAAAATAAAGATAGTTTAATACTTTATAACTACAGTTTTGTTTTCAAAGTCAATTTTTACACAGGTAAGAAGTCATTTTCTTTTGAAAATCTCTTCCTAAATTTTCTACATCTTAAGCTTTACAACATTTAAGCAGCAAAATATATATTCAGCTAAAAATATGCCAAAGATAAGCCTTCAGGTATATCTGAATTCAGTGCAACTGCATATGAATTTTATTGATAGCACAGTAATACTGGTTGAGCTGTAAAGCTACTAAGGAAACAGTACATTTATTGACAATTTATTTTGTGAGCTTCTGATGGAGTGTGAAGGATGAGTATTTCCAGTCTGTTGACAAAACCACTCTATCTGATGCTAGAAAGTAAATAGAATGTAGAAATTTTGGTTAGAAATATGCATTCAGGTAGACCAAGACTTACTGCCTAAATCTACTATGGCGAGGAAATATCATCATCTATTTGCCAAAAATTGTGTTTATATTACTCTACATCTCTTCTAATCCTTATCATGCTCCCTACCCATCATATTTCAGTATTGTAATATACATAGTGCACCTTGGATTAACTATAACAGTATACACAAAGAAATATAGTCTGCCTTGCTTTCATCACATCTACACACAAGCTTTTATAAATCAATGCAACCTAAATCTAAAGATTCAGTGGAGATTCGCATTGTGTTATTTTTGACTATCCTGCTTGGGGGCAAATTATGAGCTTAGAATTATGCAGTGTAACTTATTTAAAGTGTCTGAGCGGGGGACTGCATTGTTTTAAACTAAGTCTATTTAAAAACAAACTGGCTCAATGACCTTGTACATGGGTCACCTTAAAATCCCAAATTCCTATATAAAGTATCAACCTATTTCTTCATTCCAAGCACACACGAGTTTCCTCACACATTAGAAGAAGTAATGTTGATTGGAATCTAACGTTGTTGCTACACTTGCTTTCAAAAATATGGTACAAGCTGTAGCTGAAAAAAATATTCCCCTGTCCTCTCCATTGTACACTAAGGACAAACCAGATTCATCACATGCCTTCAATTTTTTCTTTTCATTTTCTTTTCAGGATGTTGTTCATCTGGAATCATGTCTAGGAGTCCCTCAGGGTTATTTTTCATTCTGCAAAATCTGACATTTTACCTCTGTGTGATGCACAGCACTCAGTAATGTCCTTGCACGAGCTGACCGATGTGACCAGGCAGAATTATCAGGGCAATGACTAGTGAGCCTGGGAAGTCTAAACACAAAACTAGTGCAGACATCACGCTAATTTCCTGAGGATGTAAACAGAAGCGGTTGCAAGAAGCAATATAATTGTTTTAATCATTTAATCTATTGCTTTAATCAAAATTTCTCCTTCTAAATAGCAAGAAAACAACTTCTGTTGAATTACCTACTTAGTATCAGTGATAATAGGTTAAACTATCATTGATTATCTCTCCTTAATGATGAATTATTGCATACATTCTAGATTTTGCAATGGGTTTTGGCAAATCTCATTCAGTCTTAATGTTATAAAAATATATCTTTCCAAGCTTAAATGAGAATTGTACTGACTATACTATAATTATTTAATGACACAATGATTCACTGAAAAAAGGGTGCCTTGTGGTATGTGTTTGACATACATCTCTCTGTGTACACTGAATATCCATACTTCTATGTATATTAGAAACTGTAGACAGACATGCTGCCATGAAGCACTGCACTGAAAAACAAGGCGCAGCATGTAGGTAAAAACAAACAAACAAACAAACAACCTCTACCCTGAGTTAAACAACTCTGAAAGTGTCCTTACTCGCTCCTAATTTTTTCTTTCCACATACACATAGAGACACTGCCACGTCCCAAGATGAATAGAGAGCTTTTATGCAACAACCAGAAAATCTTAGAGAGACATTTTTGGAAGCAAAAAAGTGAATAAGACCTGAAGACAAAGGTTCATATTCTGCAACTGTTTTAAGGTATTGTTGACCCTTCCTACCTGCCATGTCTGTGTTAGGGTACTATTCCCTCAGAGTCCCCAGCACAAGTGTTTCAGGGTCTGGGCTCTCAATCAAGTCAGGCTCAACCTTAAATGCAAACCAGACGATATATAAACTTTATAGCTTATAAAAAGAAAAATCCTAATTTCCCTTGGTTATATTTTGGCCTTGGAAATGAATTATTAGAAAGCAGGGGGAGAACTGAAATTATTTTAGACAGCACTGTCACTGAAAAATTGCATGTGGAACTACATTACTGTACTCAAAAGCTGACATGCACAGCTAAGGACCTACCCTTAGGGACATCTGGGCAGCTAGAGGCAAAACTTTGCAAAGTGCCGCTGGGTATCCACCGACGTTTTCAGGTTATTAAGTACCTTTACAAAAATCTGCCTTCTTTTGGTAATGGAAGTATGTGACACTTTAGTCTTGGTGTAACCACTAAGTAGTCAAACACCTCCTGTTTATTTCAGATGCTTTTAGATCAGGCTTGCATTTCCTGGCAAAGTTTGACTTTGATGGCTAGCTTAAAGTTCTACCCTCATATTATGGAGTCAGCCTTTGTTCCATAGAAGCTGCCATATAAAAGATTTGTACTGAAAAATTGTGTCATTGTTAAAAGCCCAGCATATGTATTGAATATTCCCTATATTTGTGTTCGGTTCACTGTTCAGTTACAATGTAAATAAAAATTGCCAATATAAAGATATGTCTCTATTTCTGCTACAAAACCCTTATTTCAAAGACTTATTTACAGTAAGCTTGAAATACACTGCTTCACACTAATATTTCAAATGTGGATGTATTTACTGATGCACAAAATTAATAAAATATTGTCATTTGCACTGAATATATTAAACATAATATCTGGAATTTAAAGAAAACACACTTCAGATGGTCTCATAGTATCTTGATCAGTTTGAAATTTACTTAGGAATTGTAGTATTTTTTAGTTTAGCATGATCTCCAAAAGAAAGAAAAACACAAGTTCTGCTGGGCTTTTCATGTTAGACATAAAGCTTGAAGCTGTACTTGAAGCTGGTGAGGTGACATTTTGGTTGTCATGCCCACTTTGCAGGACACACCGGGGAAGAGTCTGATCATCCTGTATCTACAGAGCCCCTTTTGGCCGTTTTGTATGCAACGTGAAGGTTTCTGGCAAAGCAGTCTTTCAGGAATACCTGCTCCACAGCTCTATGTTACATGTCCCCCGTGCCCCACTGGCATTTACATGGTGTCCAGCTTGTCAGGACACTGCTGGGCTGGTGATTCCAGCCATCATGCTCCACCAGCTGCTCTGCCATTCCGGAGGGTGTCAGCCTCTGGGTCACCAATTAAGATGTGCATGATATCCTCATGTCCCTGTGATGAGCAGGGGCTGTCTCCAGATTGCCTGCCACCTCTCTGAGCCTTTGGTGCAGCACAGAATACATTGTTCGATGCCTGCCCTTGGACAGGAGTGGAGCAGGAGTGATCCACAGTCTCAAGAAGACACTGTGACAGGACTCAGTGAAGTGTCAATCTTCTGGTCTGCTCCTCATGGTTAGGCATGGCTCCTGGAGAGCTGGAGATCCCAGCAGCCTTCCAGAAGGCATGGGACAGACAAGCCTGCTTGGGCCAAAATGACTTGCAGTTGCAAAGTGCCACAGGATTGAGAGAAAGGAGTCTGCCATCATCACAGCCATAAGACTTGGCCTGTCTTCTGTGGAGGAACATAAATCTGTGTGAAATAAAGCATGTTCTCAGATGACTGACATAAGTAATTGAACTACATCAAAAAGGCACTGTACTGTTAGTCAGAAAAATTATTCTGGGTCCTATATTTAGACAAGAATGTTTAATCATGAAATGTATTCCTGTGTGGTTGTCCATTACTGATGTCAAAAATGAATGCCTGAAGTTAAACAATGCCTTCTTCTATTTGACAACTTTGAACTACTTGTTTTCTCTACTTAACAAAACTAAGAACAAATTCATCAGCATCCATATAATAGAAATGGTGTTAATAATCTGCTGGTACTATATTGGAAACTATTTCTGTTCATAGTGCTACACTAAACAGAGTCAATATTGAGTTATACTTTATCTGGTTCTATTCAAAATTTTCATCCTAATCTTTTAGAAGTCCAGTGATTTCTGAATGGATGAAGTTCATGAGTTTGTATCCTTTTCAGAACCCTTAATCCACATACTTATCTACATATTAATTTCAAATGTTGTAAGATACCAGATACAGGTCTTGAAATCTTGAATTCTGGCTATGAGATATTTAAGGAAAAATGGTTGATTCAACCGGCTAGATAAATTATGACTCAGCAGAATTTGAGAATATGATAGAATACATGGTATAAAAATATTATTTTTAAAATTATTATTTTTGGATATTTGAATGTACTTTGTGCTTTGAATAGATGTGCTTTCCTCCAGCCTCACAGTTTGGTTTAGCCTGTGACCTGATATACAGTAATTGTATATGTCAGTGTATAATATATGTACAAAGTCCTTTACATGTTCAGTTTAAAACGTTCATCATATAGGGAGATAAAAAGTTTCCAAGATTGCCCACAAATCCTATTTTGTCTTTTTTTGGCAAAATGACAGAAAAGCTTTTCAATGGCATTTTTTCTGTCTCTCTACTTTTCTATTAAAATTGTTTATACAACATTATTTTATATTTATCCTTGTTCCTATCTCATATAATTTTCAGATTCCTATGTGGATAGCAATAGCACTGTAGCCATCATTCAAGAGACAACATTGTAAGTTTCCATGTGACAACATTCTTGCTTAATGGGTTGCAGAAGCAATACAATACAATAAATTAATTATGAGAAGTTACTTTTGGGAGTAGAACCCAAAGTTTCTTAAATAACTCCATTAGCTGGAGCCAGCACTGTGTCTTTGTAGTATTCAATCAATGTGGACTTCCTCTCATTGTTTCCTCTTTTCAATCAGTATAATTGATAACACTAGCCTTTTAACTTGATAGGCTCCTCCTTACCCACTGTGTATTTTGTACCCTTGTGGTCCTTCTATGACCCAAAATCAATTAAAATCAGAAATAACTAAAAGCATAGGTAGCAATTTGAATATCCACACAAGTTTTATTAGCATTTCAGAGAGGTGAGTCTGAAAATCTTTCTTATCTGTGGTGCTTTCTTCTCCGTTGCTCTTTGTGGAGAAGAAAATTTGCATCTTTCAGTCTCACCTGCACCTGTTCACCCAATAGTGCTAAACTTGTTCAGGGTGTTTGTCACTATATTTCTTTAGCTTTCATCTCTAGTAGGTGCAGGAATAGAATAGAATAGAATAGAATAGAATAGAATAGAATAGAATAGAATAGAATAATAGAATGTCCTGTGTTGAAAGGGACCCATCAGGAGCATCGAGTCCACTCCTGGCCCTGCACAGGAAATCCTCAAGAGTCACACCACGTGCCTGAGAGCATTGCCCAAATGCTTCCTGAAGCCTGTCAGGTTGGTGCTGTGACCACTTCCCTGGGGGGCCTGTGCCAGTGCTCAACCATCCTCTTGGTTAGAACCTTCCTCCACAGAGACGGATTTTTCCATGTTGTTTTGGGTTTTTTTTACCTAGGAAGATCTGAATTTTAAGTTATCAATCACTAAATATTACCTTACTCTTCTGTACTTTCAACTTAATATATTTTAGCTACCTTTTTTCTTCTTGAAGAGAGAATTCTGCCTTTTCGAGTCTTGCAATATACTGGTGGAGTTTATTGTGTTTGTATATGACATGTCTACAGGCAAGAATGTCTATCACAATTTAAAAAAAAAAAAACACCAAAAAAAAAAAAACAATTTAAGCAAATTTTAACAATTTTAAACAAATTTACTCTTAAGATTCACCGGTTCTTAAGACATGTTCCTCAAAGCTAACTGATGGTTATCAGATGACGGTGTACTTTTGTCTTACTTGTAGTAGAAAAAACATAGATAGGTAACTTGGGCTGAAACCCTAACTTTTAGATGGCTGAAATTACATGTGGTCCTCTTTCCCTTCTCTTCAAAGATATAAATCCAAAGTGTGCTGAAGCTAATGCACTTGCAGCTGTGAAAAGTACCTACACAGCAGGGGATTAGAAAGAAAAAAATCCCAGACATTCACTTCATAAGGTTCAGCACAGGCTCAGGAATCCATTGAAATAGGAGTTACTTCATCCAATGTCATTTAAGCCTGCAATACTTCAGAATTAAACCGCATTGGATCAGGTAAAATTCTATATTTATGGATTCAGTGGACTTCATCCGGACTTTTGATCTGTCAAAATACCTGAAACCAGAAAATGAGGGTTTGGATGCCTGTCTAGGACTTCAATGCTGGTTTATTAGTACTGAAAACCATCCTACCTTTTAACCAGTTTTCATTTTAGGTAATCACTTTTTTTCCTTTTTGGAGGTTGACCCTTAGTAGTTAATAGTAATTTTCTGCTAACATACCAGCTTCATTAACTCAGCTGCAATTAATGCAATCTCTCAGCTACTTAACCTGGACCTTCTCTTGCTAGCTCAAAAGTAAAATTTGTTTAACTGATTGGATTTGTTATATATAAAAACCAGAAGGTAATGTTTCCTGCAGCCTAAAATTATGCAAGCAGAATAGAAAGTTATTTTTAAGAGATTAATATTGAATATCTATCACACAAAAGTGCAATTCCACAAGTAGTGGAAAAGTGGAAAAGATGAGTTAATTTTCAGGTGCCAGCAAGGCCTGCAAGAGAAAATGCATGAGGACTGAAGAAGATAGATAAAAATATCCATTGCAAGTAATATATTGATTAAGTTAATAAATGAGAATTAGAAAATACAAACGTTTCAAATAGGAGTTATTAGTTTAGTTTTCTTGGAAACCAATATATAAGGAGAAATAATGAACATGGTTAAAGACAAGAATCAGAGCAAACTGTTTGGTGACTGTGTGAAAGGCAGGAGGCTTCCATATCTTCCATCACTGTTCTGAGTGTTGGAGCCTTCATGGTGCAGACCTATTGGCTACTTGTCACATTACCTGTTTGGTTACTATATTGACCCAGAATTTACTTTTGCCGTTAAATTCTATTTTGATTCAACGACTGTATTTCTCACTGTATTTCTTGATATTTTTCAAAGGATTCTAATTATATCCAGACATCTCTATGTATTTTTTTTCTATGGTTGTTACATCTCATGCCAAAGTATTGTTTACATTGTACTCTATTTTGGTAGCTATTTCATGCAGGCATTCTGATTCTTTCAAATTGTTCTGAAGCCGAATCTTCTGATCCTGCTATCAGTTAGTGTATATGACCATGTTTTCACTGGCTTTGATGGGCTATAGCAATTTTTGGCAGCTGAGAGCAGCAACTTTTCTATACCAAAAAATACTGTTGATTTGTAAGAGAATCACAAATCCCCAGTGCTTACAGAAGTTCATTATCCCTCTGAAACTAATACACTGCTCACTAAAATAATCTTTTTATCTATTCATGAACAAGTAAAGACAAAATTACTAACTATACAGTGTAGTTTTCATCTGTTTTTAATAGTACAAAAAGTATTTTCAAAGTAAGCATAAATAACCTTTGAGTTAATTGTTCTGTTTAGCTTTTAACAACGGTATGTGGCTAGAATTATTGTCTAGCCTACTTAATAGCCTGATTTTTTTCTAATCTGTTGCAATTTAAAATGATCAGCTGCACTGGTGACAGCAGGTGTATGCAACATGAAAATTAGTCATGAAAACGTCAGTCCATTAATTTCTTATTCTGATATCTTCTGTAACCCAGCATATTAAACATCATGTGTCAATTCATGCTTCAGATTGGGTTGGTTTACTTAACTAAAGATGATATTTTCTTTTTTAACCACAACTTCAGTACTGTTGCAAAAAAAAAAAAAAAAGAAACACTTAGAGAAATATGGCTGAAAAACAGCATCTAGTTTTAAAAAATGCAGAATTTCATTAGTATACCATGTCATATTTTCAAGCATGTATTGAATTTGTGTGGCAAGGCTTTGCTAGTACAAGGGCAACAGGGGTGGCATCTGTGAGAAGCTGCCAGAAGCCTCCCACAGAGCCAATTCCAGACAGCTCCAGGATGGACTCGCTCCTGACCAAGGCCGAGCCATCAGCAATGCTGGCAGCACCTCTGGGATAACAGATTTAAGAAGGGAAATACTGCTGCCCAACAGCTGCTGGGAGAGAGTGAGAATATGTGAGAGGAACAGACGTGCTGATGCTGTGCTCAGGGCAGCAGGAGGGGCAGGAGGTGCTCCAGGTGCCCGAGGAAAGGTTCCTCTGCAGCCCGTGGTGAGGCAGGATGTGACCCTGCAGTCCATGGAGGTTCATGATGGAGCAGAGATCCACCTGCAGCCTGTAAAGGATTGTATGCCAGACCAGGTGAATGCTCGAAGGAGGCTGTGAGCCCATAGGAAGTCTGTGCTGGAGTAGGCTCCTGACAGGACCTGGGGCCCCATGGAACAGGTTTGCTGGCAGGACTGGTGACCCCATGGAGGAGCCATGCCAGAGCAGTGTGTTCCTGAAGGACTGCGCCCTGTGGGAGGGACCCTCACCGGAGGGATTCGGTAAGAACTGCAGCCAGTGGGAAGGACTCACACTGAAATTTGTGGAGGACTGTCTCCCATGGCAGGGACCCCACACTGGAGCAGGGGAGGAGTATGAGGAGTCCTTCCCCCTGAGGAGAAGGGCATGGAAGAGATGACACATGATGAACTAAAGACAGTCTCCATTCCCTGTCCCCCTGCAAGCTGACAGAGGGAAGGCAAGAAAAATCAGGAATGAAGTTGAGTCTGAGAAGAAGGGAAGGGTGGGTGAAAGGTGTTTTTAAAAATTTATTTTATTTCTCATTACCCTACTATGAATTGATTGGCAATAAATTACACTAATTTCCCCAAGTCAAGTCTGTTTTGCCCATAATGGTGGTGGGTGAGTGTTCTCTCTCTGTCCTTATCTTGGTCCATGCAACCCTACTAATATTTTTTCCTGTTATCCAGCTGAGGTGTGAAGTGATAGAGTTCGTGGTGGGCACCTGGTGTACAGCCAGGATCAATCCACCACAGACCATTTCTGTATTAAAAGTTTGAGAGTTTTTATTTCCAAATTAGCTTTCAAAAGTTAAAATAATATAACTTAAATATTTTTTAAATTTCAAAATCACAAATAAAGGTATGTGTAATAATATTTAGTATTTCTTGACTTTTTGTTTCACAGAAAATTCTATAAATTTTTTTTTAGGCTGTAAATCTTTGTTCTTATCCATCTCTATATCCAAATACTGATTAGCTGCTGAACCATACTTATTTGTATAAATTGTGCTGTGTATCTGCAAATATCTGGAAGAATTGTTCTCTGAGCGACCACCAGTAAAATAAGTTTTCATGAATAACTGTGTTCGACAATTCTTGCAAGAGTATATTGACAATAACTGGTGTCATCTCTTGAGTAGACCAGTACTGAACACTTTTCATAATGTTACTGCTTTACCTTTCCAGGTCTGTGAGCCAGTCAACAATAAGTAATTCTGAAGCAGATAAATTGCCCCTTTTTCAACCAGCATTTGCTCCCTCTAACAGCACCAGTGACTTCCCAAAGGCTACCTTAGGTGTTAGAGGTCTGTCTCCTGTAAAAGTTCATTAAAAACCCTGGGCCAAAGCACTTGGTAGCAAACGAGCCAAATTAAGGGGGTAAAATACTACAGCTGAGAAATGCCTAAAGAAACTGCAGGTATCTGCTTACCATTTTCCTGATTAACTTCCACTTCTCTATTATCCAGACCCATTTTTGCTCCCAGGCAACTTGATGGTAAAACTCCATGGTAGAACAGAGTCCACATGGTTTTGTTAAAAGTAGACATGATCTATATTTACAGGCCCATAAATAACAGTCAACAGCATGAAGTACTATTAGCATATATATGAAGTACCAGGGTGTAAAACCTGAACTGTAATTTGCAGGCAGAACTTCAATGTGAAATCACAGTGATCACAGTGAAATCTTATATAAAAATATGGCTATTTTTCGTGACTGCCTACCACCCAGAAAGATCTTTACTGAGGTTCTGATTGATGAAATGTTGAACATGAGACAGCAGTGCCCTGACAGACAGGGGGGCACCAGGCACAGCATCACCAGCCAGGCAAGGGAGGGGATTGTCCTGCTCTGCTCTGAGCTGGGGAGGCTTCACCTCAAGTGTTGGGTGCAGTTCTGGGTGCCACGACATAAGAAAGATATTAAGCCCTTAGAAAATACCCAAAGAAGTGCCACAAGGATGGTGAAGGGCCTTGAGGGGAAGCCATGTGAGGAGCAGTTGAGGTCACTTGGTCTGTTCAGCCTGGAGGAGACTGAGCGGAAACCTCACTGCAGTCTGCAACTTCCTCATGAGGGGAAGAGGAGGGGCAGGCACTAATTTCTCTCTCATGACCAGTGACAAGGCTTGAGGAAATGGCATGAAGCTGAGTCAGGGGATGTTTAGGTTGGATATCAGGAAGAGGTTTTTCACCCAAGGGATGATGGATCACTGGAATAGACTCCCTAGGGAAGTATTCACAGCATCAAGGCTGCCTGAGTTCAAGAAGCATTTGGACAATGCTCTCAGGCACATGGAGTGATTCTTGGGCTATCCTGCACAGGGCCAGGAGTTGGACTCAATGATTCTGATGGATTCCTTCCAACTCAGCATATTCTATGATTCTGTGGTTGTACTACATAGAATAACCTAAGTATGTTCATCTTTTTATTGCAGGGGTAACACTCATAAAAGTAGATAAGCAGAGTTATAACTCCTGAAAGAAAGCTATGTAAAAATTTATGCTCTTCTTCCCCTGGGAAAGCAACTACTGCAGTTGCTGGTTTCTGTAGCTAAGTAATCATTAAGTATTGCAGGGAAGCATGGCCTGATTGGAACCAAAGCGATAAGGTGAGGGGGCATAAGGTGCAGGGACTGGTCTGCATAGTTCCTTGTTTGGCTGGCTGCCCTTTGCACAGCTGTCTCTTCCAGGACTGGACCTTGTGCCTTCTTGTGCTCTTTCTGACACTTGCCCTGTGGCGCCTCACCACCTTTCTTGGCTGCCTTGTTCATGTTTTGCCTTGCTCCTCTTACTCTCTTTTTTAACCACTGATAGGGGTAGACTCTCAGGCCATTCTGAGCTCAAGTTGTCCCAGAGATGTGGGTTCCTGCTCTGCTGTCTGCTGGCACAAGTCTTGCTTGTCTCTGTTGTGTGATCCCGCTGGTTATCTCAGAATTAATGGTATGCTTGTGCTTTGCTAGCTATGCATTACACCCTCCCTTGTCCTGCCATCCATTCTTCCCTCCCCTCCCTGCTCACTACTTGCTGAAACAGAAATTATTTCAATTTCAGAGGATGTGGAAAAACTGTTTTTAATCTTTGAGACGCATCCTGGTTTGAAAAACAGCCTAAAAAGATGCAGTTTTCCCAGTAAAAGTGGTCAAGTAGTCATGAGTGTGCTGGGTTTTTACCTTTTTTTTTCTGTGTAAGTTCATTACCATTGAATGTAACCCAGACAGAGCAATAGCTTCTGCTTAGCTTTCATTAATTTTCTGTTGGTTAAGCAGCTTAGCTGTTGAGCAGTAAGCAGTACAACTATCCTAATGCCTTCAGGCTGAGAAGTGTGCTCATTCTTTATCATTTCATATACGTGATGCCATGCCTTGGTGGCACAAGTGTGACTACCATCAGGTTTGCGGTAGAATCAAACTCTTACTAAACATAATCTAAATTTACTCACTTCGAAGAAGCAGTGCATGTTGAGTGGTGTCTCTACAATGTCCGAGAGCTGTGTAAGTTCAGCCTCCCAACAAACCACTCTCTTTTCAAGATATGGTGCTGATGCTTTCCTGTCTCTCAAACAGCAATAATGTGACAGTGCCTCAAAAACAGACAGCCATCAGCTCATTCACAACTCCACTTGCTCTGCTCAGATATGGGTAAGTATGCATTTAGGGCTGTATGTGTCCCAAATCTTCTCCGCCTTTCAATCCTATTCTTCCCTTGGGCATGTCCTTAAGCAGCAGAATGCAAGCCAAGTCATGGCACAAATTTAGACAGATGAAATTCAAAAGTAAGTTGAGAAATGGTTAATGTTTACAAGCAATAGTTAAAATAACACCTATAACACATATATAGCTTATATATCATCCAGAAGCAAAGGGTTGTTTAAAGCAAAATCCCTAGTTAAATTAGTATTGAGCTTTACTGTGACAGGTATTATATTATGGAATTTAACAAACCCATAGTGAAAGTTTGGTTTAAGCCTGGGCAACTGGGATTTTATGATGAGATAAGTAGGCTACATTCTGTCTAGCTGTAAAAGATTTGACAAAGAGAAAAAGTTATCTAAATGATCCTCCTTTTATTCTGATTGTAACATTGTAAAGCAAACTACTTAAGAATAATTGAACTTGCTGCATATTAAGAGAAAAATCTTTGTGGCTAATGAACTAAACCAAAATAAATAAAAATATTTAATTGAATTTTTAGTACAAAAAAATCTCACTATATGCATTTGGTTTTGACAGCCATGTTGGGTTTTTGGGTTTTTTTTAATCCTTGGCGGTATAAATTTGTATGACTGTGTTCCAATGTAATGGTCTTGGTGGCCTACTTAGCATGCTACATTAGGAAGAAGAGAGCAATACGACCTCTCTCCAGAGGTGAAACTGGCTAAAATTAATGGTCCCAGGTAGATTAGTGATCAGGAGCTACCAAAATCAGGTTCCAAGGGCTAAATCAGATGCCAAAACATAAGGTATCAGTTGAGACCAGTGCTCTGTACTCAAAACCAGAAGGAACCACACCTATTAGCTGTAAGTAATGTTCATAGCAAAAGACATTTTACAGCAACCATAAAGTGGAAAAAAATTAAAAAGAATATTAAGTGCTGTAGAAAAACAACCCCTTCAATAGAATATAAATTATTATTGAGAAGCCAATTTTCATTTCAGTTTTTGCTCTAGATTTAAAGAATTATAAAAAACATGAATCTTTAATATCCAGCTTATGATTTTGAATATTTAATTTATACAAATGTATCTTTACAATTTCTTCAGCTTACATATGCCTACGTGCAGTTAATTTCGTGCCTTCTGAATTTAGAAAAATAAAAACCGAGGCTCTCAAGACAATTAGATCCCTCTTTCCTTCAAGATATTGCCACATAAAGTTCTATATTAAATGTAGCTATTGTCTACAAGATACTGCTCAGCAAAAGGTCCCAGGAATTTCTGATTCTTTCAGTATTAAACTACAGAAATATTACCTCAAATAAATTGTTTGTGATTGCTGTGGTAAATTATGGATATCAAAGTACTAGTGATAAAAAAATATTAAAACAAATATTAAAACATGTTTAATGCACTTGTTTTGTGAAGTTTCAATGAGAGTATTACTTCAAAAATTAATTAGGAATTCTGAGACTTTGCAGCTTGGATGCACAGACAAAAATTGCCTGTTTGAAAACAGCTAAAATAAACTAAGCCCTTTCTTTCCCTTTTACAGCTTTCACTAAAATATTTTAGTATCTCTACTTCAAGTTCTCCAGTTAGGATATTTTAGCAAATATTATCAGAGCTGAGTACTTCAAGACGTTTATCAGCTTCTCTCTTTGTCAGTATAACTTTTAAGAGCCAGTGTGTGTACTTTAAGAACCAGACAATTCAAAAAGTATGAAAGGCTTTAAACCAAATACCAGTTGCAATCATTAGAACAGCCAGCTCCTTCCAGAGAACTTATGCCTAGCAGCAATGTAACAAGGGCTTTGTGTCTTAGAGGGCATGTTGACTTTTGATTTCTGGAGCAATATTTTCTCAAGTCATCAGTACAACCTTTTATTTCTTGTTAATTATATATTTATCTGTGAGAACCAGGTTTCCACATAGACGATGTAATTTGGATTGTATCTATTGCTCAGCGGGAACGTCTCTGTCTCTCATAAAGCATTGTTTAGGAGCACAAATTTCTGTGGCTTTCCCTGTGGACCCATGTCTATCACGTAGCAACATCTGCTAAGGAATATGCTGCAAAGCTGTGTTCATATTTTTCCTCTCTTCCTCAAGATAGATTTGTCCACTTCTGGGAATTGAATCCAACATCTTCACAATCAGTGTTACACTCAAAATAAATGGTTGAAAATACCATGTTGCAAACAGGCTACTGACAGGCATTTTGTACAATACTCTGACTCACATAATGGAAATGGAGGCAGTACTTAATATAAATTCTCTATTGTTTGCAAGTACATATTTTAGCAGATTTTTTGCAAGTACAGATAAGCATGCCTCTTAAAAGTTCTAGTGCTGCTAAATACAACATTGAATGTCTATTAACAACTTGGTGGAAAGCCTTTGGTACCTAGAAAATGTCTTTAACTTGGAAAATATGGAAAATCAAAAAACAAAAAAACCCCAAACAACAACAAAATATCGCCCAAAAGTGTAATCAATTTAATCTAGTTTATTCACTTGTGGAGGGTTTGTTTGTTTGTTTGTTTGGTGGTGGTGGTGGTTTTTTTTTTTCATATTGAGCTACAGTACACAGCTATAGTAGTGGAAGTTACCCTTTTGTCTTCCTTAAACATAACTGGTATCTCATTTCTTGAATGTTCAGTATGGATACACTCCTCAGAACTCAGTCCCTTTCTTGTGTGCACCAGTTTCTTAATTCCAGTTTCCTCAAGGGATTTTTTTGTGGTATACACACTTCATTGGAGTAAAAAGAGTTCTAATTTCAGAGTGCTTGCTATTAAAAGACAGATTTGTTAGTAACTGTTTTTGAAATCTAAATAAACACTCCTCTCCATGTCCTGAAAACTCATTGTAGAGAGGATTAGTTTGGGTTTGGCATTTACAATAAACTTTTCAGAATTTTGAATCCTTCAGTCATCTACAGATATTAAAGTGGTTACATGAACTTGCATGTGACACAGGGAGCTAATTGTTTTACTGTGATATATGCTGCTTGAATTAATACAGTAACGAATGTATACATAGGCTTTTAACTATCAAAACAGAATTAAGTTGAAAGTGAAGTCTTTCTGCCAATGAGTCAGGTCTGTCTGTGGCCACATTCAGGAGTCAGCTTAGTGCACAAGAATAGGCCTTTGTATTCCTGCATAAAGAAACACTTAACCCACTATTGAACAGGTTTACATCCCCTTCAGGTAGCCCCTGGAAAGAATTCTTCCTCTGGAAGTTATTGGTACAAGAATGACTGTGATCTACCCCTGTCCGTATGGCATGTACCTTCCAGGCACAGCATGTCTCATCACCCTGTTTGAGGAAGTTATAGAGCTAACTCATAGACACATGATAAAATCTGTAGTAAATGTGTACAGAGCTGTGAGCAAGTTTTAAAGCAAGAAAAATACAACACCCCCTCCTCCCCCACAAAATATAGATTGTTCCATTTCATCAGTCACTTATTCATTATTTTCCTGGAGTTTCATTCATTTTAAAAAAAAACACGTTTGTGTAAAAGCTAATAATCAAGAATCAGTCACTAAAATTCTAAAAAATCTTCACTGGAGAACATTAAACACTGAAATACTTTAGTAAACTGTTAACCTTTTTATTGTGAAGAACCAATATTAAAAATTTCTAATAACTATAAAACAGTCACCAGCAGCAACAGCCAAGAAAGAAAATCAAAGCAGAAGGATCCTTTTGAGAGTTAAATATTTTCAAGGAACCACTCAAAATATATAAATGGAAAGAAAATAGTGTCAGTATGCAATATATGTTTGCTACCAAGGTAAATGGAATAAAAATCATATGAGACGATCATCCAGAAACTTACAGGACTACTTCCAATGAAAAGACTGTAATGTGATCCTTCAGCTGTTAAGGAATGCTTTGATTACAACTTTATGTAGAAGCTATTACATTTCATTACACCATATGGCAGTAAGGTGGAGTGGGACATATGGAAATCCAGTCAGGCAAAGAGAAACATTAAAGAAGGAATAATAAGTGTATGGTGGCACTGTGAATACCTGTATGTAAGGAATCATTTTGGGTTCTTTGCTGTCCATGCCAACGAGTCCACAGGTATTTTAGCACTGCTCCTATATTTAATGGATTTTTTTTTGTACATCTGTCAAGTCCCACTTTCTTGTGGCACTCACCTCAGGCCATACAATATCACTGCTCTGGAGACACTGATGGAAAGTTGTTTGATGGGGATATTTTGTCTTCCTTTTCTCCTACCTATTTTTTTCCCTTTCCTCTCTCCCTTTCTGCTGGTAGCAGCTGCCTTTCCTGCAATACTCTTTATCTAGTCCCTACCCCCATACTCACATATGCACTAAAGATCTGAAGAATTTTGAGCAAACACATTTTAATGAATGTACTGTACACGTAATAACACTCAATATATGCAATGTTATACTTTAAAGAATTTTATCTTTCAAAGTAAACTTGTTAGATGTTTTGCAGGTCTTCTCTATGCAGTCACTATACAAGTAAAATTGGGGTTTATTTTAAAATTACACATTCAAATATTGAAATCTCCACAAAAAAAGACTGCTGTTTGAACACCATGAATATGAATTTTATTGATGAAAATTGCAGCATTTAAACTGACTGTATTAAGAATGGTTACTGAGATATTGGATAGAATATGTGATAAATATTTGGGTACAGTCCTTGCAGCTATCCTTATTGAAACGGAACATCATACAGCTGAAAAATCCCAGTTAGCAGGCTTCTGCAGAAGGTAAAAGTTCTTTCCCTGTGCAGCAGCATTCTCTGTTGAGAGCAATGTAATGAATCAATACATTATTTGTATTACAAGAGCACCCAAAAGCCAAAAGTTCATCCACAACCAACAAAACTTCAGCTCCTGCTGAAGGATTTAGTCATGCTCACTCATGAAGGATGAAATATGGGAAAATGACATAACATATAAGTAAAGTGTCAGTAGTGTTAAATGAAATGTATTTACTCAATTTTCATAATTGTGAAATTCCTTTAAATTCAGTTTGAACAGGAAAGCAAAGAAAAATAGGAATAATTAGAAAGTAAGGAAAAATATGTTGAAAAAGAACAAGTTTGATGAAACTCAGAAAATGTTAGCATAAAGTAATCAGATTATATATCCTAATAAATCAAGAAAATGTGCTACTGGGCTTATTTAGGCACTAGAATTATGCCCCTGATTCATTTGAACATGTAAACATTTGAGCTGCAGAAATCATCCCACGATAGGTGATAAAATAGGGAAAACTGAGTAATAGAGAGAAGCGAGGAAGGAGAGGAGAGGAGAGGAGAGGAGAGGAGAGGAGAGGAAACATGGTAGGAACTGACAGCAGGGAGGGAGGGAAACAGCCAGTTATGGTTCATTGGTTCTGATAAATATTGCTTTTTGTTTTGCCTTCTTTAAAAGCAAAACATGTACATGGGGCAATGCCTGCCCAGACTTTTTAATTGTAAAACTATCCATAAGTGGCCAAGTTCATAGGAACAAGATCTCTAAGCCTATTTTAACATCCCAACCTATTCATTTTTACAGTTTGGAGATTAGCCAGTTCCTAAGGTTGAGCACTATATGTAAGGATTACCTCACCCATGTTGACATGCAGCCAGCACTGTTGGTAAGAAGCCACTTCATCACTGCAAAATATTTTTAAGATGGGGAAGGAGAGCAAATCTGAAAGAAGTAATTCCTCCCCTATATTGGCAGAACGTAGGTATCTCAGTTTGAATTTTATCTGCAACATTTGTGGCTTGAAAGGAGAAACTAACTCTTTTTGCCAGCGCCATATTAAAGAAATGAGAGGGGAAAATATCCAGGAATTATCAATAATTTTAACACAGTTTTCCACAAGCATTCAGACAGCTCTTTTTCAGGATTAGGGGAAAATGTGTACACACAGCACTCATCAGTATGACAGCCACAGAGGTATATATAGGAAAACTTCTTTAGCAAGAACACTGATAGCAAGGACTTTACCATATCTCAAATTGTGAGACAAGAACTCGAGATCCATGATGGCTTTTTATTGCTCTATCTTCAGGCTCCTCATCTTTCATTTCTTTTAGTGTACAAATTAATTAGATCAAAAGCAGTCCAGTTATGTCAACTCAGGTTACAATTACAATTCCCATGTCTATAAAAAGATTTGAGCTTCTGACTGACAATTATTGAAAAAAAAAGAAATTAGTTCATGGAGTGTTAGTAATTGGGGAATGGAAAGAGGTGACACAGCTACAGCCCAAGAGAATGTTTATGTGCTCTCGATCTCTGATGAGTTGCATTAGAGTCTGGAGGTAACCTCCAAAGAGTGATTGCTCCTGGCTTTCCGAAGCTGGTGTGTTAGCTTCGCCTGACTGGGTTCTGGCCAACCATCTGTCAACAGAGCTTGCCTTGTTTAGCCTAGCAAAACAAAAGCTGAGAGAGATATAGTCACTCTCTATAAAAACTTCGAGGATAAACAAGGGAGAGGAATAACCACTGTTTAATCTAAGGGATGATGTTGGCATAAAAACAAGTAGAAACAAACTGGCCATGAATCAATTTTGGTTGGAATTCAGATGGCCTTTCAGCAGAAGTTGCAAAATAGCCTTCCTACAGCTATAATTGGAGTTATACAGCTTCAGAATTTTCAAACTTGGAGTCTTCTCTGTTTATGAAGAGAATTTTATTATATTGTCTCCAAAACCTAAGTAAAATAATGCCTGCTCTGTATCAAAATATTTTCCCATTTATACTGCCACAAAACAGTTGGCTTTGCAAAGCCATATGATTATTTGTTTCATAAGACCATTAAATGGATGCCTTTCTGAACACAGACCTTTGAACGTCTCATAATCTATTTTTTTTAGCACAATTTCTGGAGAGCAGCTCACAAATTAAACACCACTTTTAATTCAGATCCTGTGGTGCTTTAGAGGAGCTTCTATGTCATCTGACCAGAAGATATTGTAAGAGACTGATCAAAAAATCCCTCCTGTTTTTGCCTCACAATTGCTGTAAAGCCTGAGACCCCCGAAACAAACACCTGAAGGCAGGGGCCCAAGCCTGGCCAAGGTAACTCCCCGGCCCACGGTGACCCATGAGAGAACAATGGATCAGTTCTGGTAGACTGCCTGAGCAGACTGGAAGAACCTGTGTCTGTGCCAACGCGAACCAACCTCTGAACCCTTGGACCGGAGAAGGGGGGGTCTTTTGACCCAGGCGGCATGTCGGTGTGTGTGTGACTGGATTGAGAACTGGCCAAAGACTCTTG
>WEKY01053538.1:19251-58575 GCA_013390045.1 Picathartes gymnocephalus | reverse complement strand
CCAAAACAGCACCTCTGAATGTCCTCCCTGGAAGCCAAGAGCGAGCGAGAGAGAGCAGCTGCTCCAGTCCCGCCTTTTACCAGCCCAATTCTCGAGATATCTCCGTCCCTCCAAGAGAAACTCCCAGATAAGAGAACTGCAGATGCCTTTCTCCCCCAAGCTCGGCCACTTCTTTTGTTCTTCTTAAGTACCCAGTTGTTAGTGTTTCCTAGCAACTTATGGGAAAAAAATTCTAGATGTAAAAAGGAACAAAAGGAAAGAAAACCTAACCCCCAACAGTTTTGTATTAATTTTGTGAATTACCTCAAAATAAGAAAAAACCTCCCAGATTTTGGCTACCCCGAAGTAGGTGTCTAGCCTCAGGGCGAGGCATGGATTCCCGTTTTCATAGCTGTGAATACATGCACTCCTGTGTTACTTGGGGTGTTTGGTTCCACTGGAAACCAGACCACTTTTGTTTGTATGCTCCCATGCAGTCTGGAATGTCTACCTTGAGAATTCCAAATTGGAAAATACAGACCCAGAGTGGTTTGGCTTTTGAACCATCTCCAACCTTACATTTTTTGTAAAACAGTAGCCTCCACTGTCATTGCTATCTGCACCCTTTCCAGTGCTTTTTCAGTAAATCTTGTGATGTATCCACAGAAAATGGGATGATAGCTGTTACAATACAATGCAGTGTTGGACTAAGG
This sequence comes from Picathartes gymnocephalus, assembly GCA_013390045.1. NCBI lineage: Eukaryota > Metazoa > Chordata > Aves > Passeriformes > Picathartidae > Picathartes > Picathartes gymnocephalus. The sequence goes on along the minus strand of WEKY01053538.1, from coordinate 57,883 downwards.
CATATCTGTGATGGACCTGGCAAAAACACCAACACCCTTTTGTCGAGGTTGTAGTGGATCAACAGAGGGACGAGAAGTAGTTGTTGCTTGTTGTAAAAGTTTTTTATTACATAACGCAATCAGTCTTTTGAGGGTGAGAAGTTTAAGGTCTTGCAGTCTAGGCCATTATGCTCAAAGCCTTCTTGTATAAAGTCTCTGTATCCCAGACAGAGGTCGAAGCAGAGGCAGAAGCTGAAGCTGAAGCTGAAGTGAAAGCTGTGGCAGAAGATGCAGAAGATGCCTGCTAGCTCTGATGCAATGCATTATATTCATAAATCATCCAATTAGCTACAAACACGATTCTGTTACAACCTTTTTGCACCTATCCTGGTCTAATACAGCTATACGACAATAGTTGTCATTTCTTACACAGAGTTTATGCACATGGTCTATCTTTCTATCTAACAACACTATGCTATGTTTATGTTATGTCTAGAGTTTAATTAATTTTGTAAAAAGTTATGCTACTGAACTTTAAACTGGACTTTAGGGTTTTTCCACTAACTAATACAGTTTCTTACTTGCTGCAGGCACTTTAAGGCATATTTCTATTTGCTTACAACTGAATCTACGTTCTTACTTCATGTTGGTGTGGTTTTATGTATCTCAGTTTCTCTGAAGGTTTCAAATCAGCCCCTGCATTCCTCTCTGCCTCTAAACCTGTATGCACGGGGTCCTGAGAGATTTCTATTCCATTTCCAACACCCTTTCAGGGGCATTCTTTCCGTAGAGCTTCTTAAGTACTTAAATGAATTTTTCTTCTAAAATTTCTGCTTTTTTTTTTTTTTTTAATTTTGTAAATCCCTTACATATTATCGCATCATTTGATGTGGCTGCATTTAGAACTCATATTAAACAAAGTATTTTTCTTCAGGAAACTGGGAAGAAATATATGTTAACGCTCTAAGAGTGATATCACAGTGAAAAATACCAGATATCATGTGGTCCTGAAAACAGAGTTAATCTGCAGTTCTGGATTGTATCTGTTAATAAAGTCAAACTATTCATGTGTTCAGCATAATCAATGGCACCACTGATGCTACATAGTCAAACTGCTATTGCTTGGGGGAGAAGAAATATACTTCCCCCTTTCCTCCTTTACTGAATTATGGTACTTGTATCTTTAGTCAAGACTGAATTGTAAGTGCCTCAGAACACAGTCCAAGATCCAAGAACTGTTCTTGTGAAGTAGATAGGATACTTGTTCCTAAAAATGGATAAACTCCTAATCTATTTTTGAATAATAAATCTTGATTTGCATTAATGTTTGTTAAAATTTGCATTTGCAAAGTCGTCTTGCATTGAAGATCCTTTCTAAAAATACTTTAAAGGGGCGAGAAAGAAATAAGTATTGCAAGAATAATGAGAATAATCAAATTAAGAGTATCTTAAATTAAAAGTAAATTAATAATAGCTTCAAGAATTATGCCGTGATTAGGAAGGGAAAGGAGAGGAAAGTGTGAAAGCAGAAAAGTCCCAAATATTCTGTGATCTGGGACTTCCCAGTCTACATAGTAATGTGTCCCATGGGCATGGCACAAAGCATTCAAAACCTGAAAGGTAATGATGGGAAGAATAGCATAGAAATTTAGTGTAACTGTTGGCCCCCACAGTACATTCTCCCAAACAGTGTGGTGGAGTTTCAGAAAGAGCTGGGCAAGTCAGTCCATTTTAAGACAAGAATGCAGTAACACATAGCAAAAAACCACCTCCTTTGTCTTACTTTAATTCTGTCATTTTGATGATCTCAAATAAAGTGGGAAATGTTGACAAGACCTGGACAGGGGTTCTGTGAGGATACCTTTTCCAGTGAAAAATGCAGTCTGTCAGCACAGAAATATTTTATGGTAGAAAAGCTATTGTTTTCATCCTTTTTCTCCCTTAATTGCTCATGTAGCTTTTACAAAAGTAGCCCAGTTTAATGGTTCCCATGTGTAAAGCACAGAATCAATGCTGCATTTTAGTGTCTCCTGAAATTACCTTTTCCCATTATTTTCCTTTCAGTTTTATCTGTGGTGTGAGATTATATTCCTTGCATAGCAGTCCATCAGAGCAGCGTTTATAATCTGTGAAGATCCGTAGTTGTCTAATCTCAGCTAAAGACTTTCAGCTCACAGATAATAAAATGAACCAGTGATGGCCCAGGGCTTGTAGCTGAGCTTAAGATACAATTATGTGTATTCAAACTATGTCGCTTTACAACCTACCTAACCATCTTATTACAGATGCAGCCATATGGAATGATGATGCCAAGGCTATATAACCTACTTACTGCAACTTTGAGAACTCTGATGGCGTAGTAATTGTCCTAAAGCCCTCAAGAACCATGACTTATTTGCATTTCTTCAGGGAGTTGTTTTCCTGCAGGACAAATAGCAGTTGGCAGAGGAGTAAGCCTCCAAGACTAATTTAATTCAAAAGCATGCATTTGGATACAAGTAAACATGCTTCGATATGGAACATAACTGGGTATCTTTAGGTGCAACGGTACCAGGAAAACCTGTTTTCAGAAATTCTTTTGAAGTACATCATTAAATACTAACGAGGGAAATAAAAGAGGATCACCTCATTTTTATAGTCTGGATGATATGACTGTATTTTTGTCTATACCCCTTACCAGATACTGTAATACTAGAAAACTACTATTCCCTACCCTCATGTGAATCAGAAATAAAAGATACAGAATGCTGTGTTTCAATGAGGTGCTGATTTCTTTGTCCTTTGATGAATTAAATCATTTTGAAGACATAAGGTGTGCTTTTGCTTATTTCCCAAACACCTTCTACATATAGTATGCTCTCAGAGGTCTGGTTGTTTCTTTCTTCAAAAATGTGATATATTTTTTATTGAAAATCCAATTTCTTGCTAAGAAACCTTCGCAAGAACAGACAGCTGAACTCTAGCTGTATTTGTTTGGTCTTTTGCGGTTATCTCAGGCACATAATAAGCATTATCAGCCCATCCATTAATAAATGACTGTGAGACCAAGACAGCAGAAATGCTTTGCCCATCAGAGCATACTACAGACCTCATACTGTGGTCTGACTACAATGTCTTGTCTTTTTTGAAAGCCACATCAAAATGAAAGACAAATCAGTGCTTAAAGCTTAGAAAGAAAAATGTTTTGATATGTAAAATACTGTAGAAAATAGGTAGGCATCTTGATCAACATATGTGTCACTCTAGAAATTTCTTTTTCATTTTAAGTCTTATGTGGGTGTTGATTTGTTTTGCTTGGGTTTTTTGTTTGTTTGTTTGGGGTTTTTTGTTTTTGTTTTTGTTTGCTTTTGTTTTGTTTGATTTTTTTGATTGTTGTTTTTGTTTGTATGTGTGAATTTTTGGTTGTTTTGGAGTTTTTTGGGTGGCGCTTTTTTGTTGGTTGGTGTTTTTGGTGGGTAGAGGAGTTGCATAGATATTTATTTGCAGCTTATAAATAAATCTAATTACAGTGACATCACGCTGCTTCTACAATAACTTTCAGCTTTCTTGAGAACTGATCATTGTTGCTATGGAGAGGCAATTCTGACTTTCTTGTCTCAGTTTTGATTGTAGCAGGCTTTGTTAAACTCATGCTGTGGCACAAGGTAAGTTTCAGGTTCTGATATAACCTCGTTTTTGCCAGGACAGCTTTTTTGAAATACATTGTTTGTCTTAAAATATAGTAGTTTTTGTTCTCAGCAATGATGTGCCAGAAAATCCTGAATCCATTGTTCTTCACTTATCTCTGTATAAATTCATTAAAGTGTGATGCTGGTGTATTGGCACTTTCAGATTAATTTTCAAAATTTTGCAGAATGAAGTCCAGAATTTCATCGTTATTCAAGAAGCTGTATAAGAGTGACTTAACTACTTTTTTGAGATATGTTTATTTTCATGGTTAAAAACATGTGTTAACTTATGCTTGTGTTTAATCAATACTAGAAGCCGATGTTCTGAAATGAAGAGTGTGTTGTTAGCACCGTATTTTGATGTTTTTCAAATGAAAATAAGTCAAATTCTTCTCTTCAGGTATATTTTGCCTCAATCCATCAGTGAAAGAAATACCCTTGCATTACTCCCTTAGTTTATTCTGAAAGCTCACCATCACTTCTGTGCAAAAAAACCTCCTGCAGGTGTTTCTCCAAAACCTCTAACTGACTCAGATCCACTTTCTTTTATATCTGCTGTCTTTTACTACCAGGGAACTAAATAAATTTATGGATAAACAAAGAAAGCAAATTTACATCTATTTTACAAAAAAATATTTTCATCAGAAAAATAAGCACTTAAAAACCTACTGCAGATGGTCTTTTGGGGTATAATTAACTAAATTATAGAGCCAGAAGTTTGGCATTCATCTTTAATTTTCTACCTTGCATGGTGTTTCCTTTATTGAAAAAGGCATTTATATGAAGTGGCCAGACTGGAGATCGCAGTGCACAAATGTTGGTACATCCTTTTATCAAAGTTCATTAAGACGTAGAAAGGAGGATGCTGAGAACAGGAAGTGTCATAAACCATTTTATTGCTTCTGGACTATGTTCTGGGTTGTTTAGGTCTTGGCTGCGATGCTGACATTTTGTGAATGCTGTCTCATTCAAAAATACATAAATGTGATTATCTTGAGTAGGCTGCTTGGAGTGCACTGTAACAAGATTTCCCCATTTTGCATTATGAGATGCTCCTGAAATGGGTATAATATTTTCTTCCCCCGGCTCAGGACTCACTTCCCAGGCCAAGTAAATGGAGTACCTGGTGAAGAAGCCATTGGAGACAGGGAGGGCAGAACCCAGCTTCTCAGGACAGGCATCCTGCAGCCTGACGTGCATGGTAGAGAGACTCCAGTGGTCTCATCACTGTTGTCTCCAGACTAAAATTTCTGACATCTTCATCACACCCAGGATATTTAGTGTGAAACCAAGGCAGAGTAAGTCAGGCTATGCGGTAAATGAAGAAATCTGGAGTAGTGTAATTCATAATGAAACTAATGTCCCTAAATGCAAGGCTAATTCTTTATCAGCAACTTCATTGATTAAACAAATAAATAAATTCTCCCCTTCAGTTGGTTGTTAATGGTTATGAGAGCCTGATGCATTCTGTGCATATTCAGAGAAGGCACAGGACAATAAACTTTTAACTTGGACACAAAGCCTGTGGGACATTAGAGAGCCTTGAACAACAGAGGAATAAACATATGGAGGGTAAATACCAGACACTAATTTGATTAGAAAATCAATACATAGAACAGTTTCCTTGCACTTCAGCCAATTAAGACAATGATCACTGGACTGCTTACTCATGTTACATTAGATCTTTATCAGATAAAGGCCAAAGCCAGGAGCCAGAACTCCTTTCTCTCGCCTGAGAGCCCTAACTTTGAGGCTTTGGGGCCACAGTCCTTTGCTCCAGATCTTTCTGGCTTGTGAAGATTCCCCTTTGGCTGCTCAGAAGAGCGGTTGCCAAAGAAGAATCTCTCCCCTCTCCCTGCCATTCAAACGCCCCAAAAGTCTGGTGCTTTAGTGCACTCCTTCACATACATTCCATCAAATCCAGCAGGCAGCACAGCATGGGGCCAGGATCTCAGACCCCTGGTAGGTGCATGCTCTGCCTGCCAGGGTCACCGTGTGAAGTGCTCATCCCTCTTTGCTCTGTTAAAATAAGTGATCCCTGTTCCTGTGGGTGCCTCTCCCTACCTGGAACATCTGCACTCTGAGCAGAGGTATTTTGTATTGGTCTGACTGGCCTCCTTAAGCCCCACAAAAGGGTGGGAGGTTTTTAACAGTTATTTACTCTTGGGTGCCTCTAGGACAGGGCTCACACAGGGAGATCCTCTCTGGTTCAATTTTATCCTCTCTACTAACTACTAAAGTATGGATCAAATCTGGATGCCCCTGCTGAGAGTCAGATTCCAAATTTGCCAACTGCAATCCACAGTTTGAATATCAGAAGAGGATGGGTTGGATCTTGCCCATGTTTTATCTTTTTTCTTTAAACTCTATACATTTTTCCCTGCCTGAAGCATTGAATGATCTAGTGCCCATCATGATTTTATTTTTTTTTCAGAAGCCAGGTTTGTTATCTGAGTGCAAATACTGTGTGACTCCTGTCTTTCTGCACGAAGACTGTCATTCCCTAGCCTGTGAGTAAGCAGAGTCTTGCAAACTGTATTTCAGTCATTCAAGATTTTTATAATCTGAATGCATAGTGGGTATATGGATAATGTAATTAGATATTAAATTTCAGTTCATGTTCTCCATTTCCTTAATGTGATTGGATGGACTTCTTATCCTGATTTAAAATATTGGTTCTGGATGTCAGGCTCCTAAAAAACTGGTTTAATTGGTAACTGCGGAGTAGTGGATCAAATCAATGATATGAAACTGAGTGTGCATTTTACACATTAGCTGAGAGCTGTACTCATCTGACCTCATTCATGCTCAGTTTTATGCTGCTCCCCTTTTGCTGCAATAATGGAGTTTTTCCAGACTTACGTGGCCGTGTAGGGAAGAGCACAAAGAATATGAAAGAATGGCTTTGTGCAGCTCTGGCTGTGGATGTGTGCGTGGGGACAGGGTGGATGTTGCTGCATCCCTGTGTGTCTGCTGCTGGGAGGTGACAGACACCTGAGGCCACAGTGAAATCCTGAGACAAGAGCCCCCAGTGTATTCCTGAGCAGGGATCTCCTCTGGGAGCCTTGGGCTGAGGGGAGTGGGAGGAGGAAGAAGAGGATCCTCATAGCTCTTTGCCCAGTGTTTTGCTAATTTAAAGGTTTTCCTTGACCTATTTTACACCATCAAAGTACCATAAAAAGTCCCTTAAAATGAGACTAAAGTACAAACACTTGAGTCTTTCGAGAGAGATATACTTTATGTGAAGGATATTTTCTTTCCATTTTGTGTGGCACTAAGTTTTTGGATTAAGAGTGTTCATTTTAATGATAGTAATTGCATGCCCAGAACAGCAACGGTGGTGCAGCTGTTGTTCAAAAATTTAGACCTGGCTGAAAATAAATTGATTTGGTCTCGGTCTGAGTTTCCTCTACTTGGCCTCAGGCATGGATGGAACTAGATGAGCTCCTTGCTTTTTGTAGCTCAATACGATTGATTTAATTCAATGAATTCCATAAAGAATCTTGATGTTTCTTGACTGTGAGCTCTATTTTACTCTATATGTCTCTTCCACTATTTAGTTTTTTTATCACCTTGGAAGCAGCACCAGAATTAGGGTTCAGTTACCCCAGCTGATGTTGCAGGGCTCATTTATGTATCGATGACTAGCTGGTCCTTTTCAGCTGTTTGATGTGTGCACTGAGGGTGATGATATCCTTGTTGAATCAAATGTGTGTGCATGCTGGAGATGTTAGTGTTTGGTGTCAGTGAGAAATGTGATGGTACTGGGTAATCCCTTAAGGCTGGTCCTTTGTGGGCTGAGAACTGGTTACTTAACGTGTTACTTGATTGTCCACTGTGATGGAAGACATTTGGAGAACTCTAAATCCACCCTAACACACCTTTTGTGGAGGAGTTGCTGTTACATTATATCAGATTATATTTGTATAGTGCTGATCGCATCCTGTGTGCCTCTAGGAATAAAGAGGTCTGTGCCTCAAAGAGGTAGCAAATTAATGTTTCCACAGAGCTCAGCAGCCTTGTGGATTGTAAATTGCAAGGACAGGCCTTAAAAAAAAAGCAATAAGGTGGTACGGGGAAATGTATCAAAGGTGTACAGTGCAACTGCAGGGTAGCAACCATCAAGCTTGTGATTTTTCAGTTCTGCTAGTTCTCTATCGATTTTTAGATTATTCTCTGTTGCTTTGATTTCAGACATTTAGCATACATTGCATGCAAGGATAAAGCAATAGCAGTAGACTGTGGAAGGCAGGGCTAGATAGAAGTTTCTTGCAGGCAAATTAGCATAAAGAGAGGAAAAAACCCCTACTATTGCTTCCTCCTTCCTTGGATACAGTATTTAAGTTTATTAAACTTATTTTTAACAGAAATATGTCAAGGATTTGATGCTATTTGAAAATATTTAGATTTATGCTAAATGGTGCTCAGAGAACACCTATCTGATTTTCAGAACCTTCCATTTCTCAGTAGAAGATTCTTTACCAAGTGTTTTCAGTGGAAACATAATGCCTCTAACTTTTTTTATCTGGGACCTCAGGCAGACCTCCTGGTCTGGATTTCCCTGCAAAACTCTAGTAAAATTTCCAGAGTTTTTTTCAGTATTTTCCTCTGTCTCTGTGTTGTGTGCCCTGGCTTCCCTACCTGCACGTGAGCAGTTTAATGGGCATTCGCATGGCCCTTCTGCTGCCTGACCACTTCATAACCATGAGGCAACTCATTCTGGATCTCGCTCAACTTGGTCACCCAAGAATTTGGTATCCGATCTGACCGAGATATCTCTCTGTAGCCAGTGGAGTGAGATGTGAAGGAAGGGAGCTGGCACGGGATAGTATGCTACATCTGAAGAGACATGTCTGAGGTGGGCAAAAGAAATATTTGTGTAAGAGTTTCCCTCTTTCTACTCTGCTTTGTAAGAGCCTAATTTTTACATGGCTAAAGTCACATAAGGTCAGTTACAAGTTTTGTTTATTTTACTTTCTTAGATGGCAAATTCTTCATGTGGAAAGTAGTGCTTTCTAGCCACTAGGGTAGTAACTAGTGTAATGGCGTCTAATTTCAGAAGAAATTTATGTCTGTAATGAAATAACTTTACTTTTCTGCTTTCTGTTCTTTCATTACTGATTTTTTAATATTTTCAACAGCTTTTCAATGTGGCTTTTAAAACGTTTTGCTTCTGTAGGGTACCAAACATAAACAGTTATGAAATGAACAGTCATTGTTTTGGGGAAGATTTCTAGTATTTGAAACAACTTATAGGTTCACTATAATGCTCAGATAACTGAATTAGAAAAACCTGATGGATTCCTAAGGCTATGCTTTACTCCAGGTGTTTTATATACAACAATGCTGGTTGCAGAGTATTCATATCTACCGGTAGGCCTTTTATTGGCAGAAACGTTCTATCACATTTACAAAATTGGACAGCGCCAAACAGTAAATTTACATGGGAGGGTGTCTCTAGGTATTGCTGGAGAAAGAACATCACAGTCCCTCATTTTCCCCTGCTTTTCTTTTTCTTTCCCCTGCTGGAAAGAGGAGATTTCTACTGTGAAGTCTTTATTCTCTTTTGCTGATTTATTGTTGTTTACTTGTCATAGTTTGAAAAAAAGAGTAATTTTTCACTTGCAAGGACTATTACCAGTTCCTGCAAAAAGCAACTTCCCGCATGTCTGAAGAGCCAATTAGTGGCCAGTTCTGAGATGGACACTTTGTTTAGCCACTTAGGAAAAGAGTAACGCCTGTGTGGTTCACATGTTAAGATAGTAGAGACGTAGTTTCTTTCTCTTTGGGTTCCAGTTGCTAAAGAGGTAACAGCTCTGCATGGCCTGGGTGGGCCCGCTTGGGCCTGGGCCCGGGGCTGTGCCTGCCCAGCCCCTCCCCGTTCCACTGCGGGGCCAAGCCTGAGTTTGCCCGCAACTGCCAGGCAGGCGGAGGGGAAACTATCAGCCTGTGCGGCAGCCGCTGCTTTCTTCCCTTCTCCACCTCTCTCTGGGAGTGCGCTGCAGCTTCTCCCTGCAGCTGCTCCTGCTCCCCCTCCAGAGCCTCTGTGCTGGAGGGGGACCTGGGCTGGGCCAAGCCCTCTGCGATAGGGGCCCTCCCCACCATGCAGGGACCGGGCCCACAGCCGCTGAAGTTCTCATCAGGCTGCTAAATGCCGTGGCCTCCACGCCGCCGCACCCTCCTTTGGGAAAGAATGCTGTTCTGGCCACTGCCTAGCAACAGCTCCTGCCTACTGAATTTCACCTGCCGGGGCAGGGGTAGAAGAGACTATTGGCCTGTGCTGTGCTCTCACTGAGCCCAGGCTTGGCTGCTGGATCCCGCCACCGGCTCTGCGGGCCAGACCCACTCCGCTGCTGCCCAGCCAAGGTCCTGCTGCAACCCCCTCTCCCCTCCTCCCCTCCTAGGAGGGAGCGCAGTTCCGGCCGATGCCCAGCAGAGGTTGTGTGACCAAGTACAACACCTGGATCCAGATACAACTCTCGCAGTGCCCAAATGGACTGAGATTAACACTTCGAGGCACATAATGGACTCAGAAAGAGTGAGGACACAGAAGGAACTAACAGAGACACCAAAGTCAGTGAAAGAGGGACTGAAACTCCAAAGAAAGGAGAAAGAGGAGATGCCTTAAGCTGAGATTCTACTTCAAAGCCATGGTATTGGACTAAAATTCCTAACTCATAGGTACAACTGGGGGGATGCGATGTTCTAACCTAGCTTCCACCAACATCTCTTGAGAGTCACGCCAGTAATAGAGACAGATTCTGTTCCAATGTATCTTGATGGGTGTCCACCAAAGCCTCATGTTCTTTGTTTTTTTGCTAGAACAGCTTATCCTTAAACTTTTACCCCAGTGAACAGAGATGAGTCCCTGAAAACAACTGCGGGAAGAGCTGTGTGTCGGGGAAAGGACATGTGAACAGATATCCTTCTGGGTGGGAGTTCACTGTGATATTGAAACCACAAAAGAACTGTGTTCTTGTGGAAAAGTCTCCATGGTGTAATCTTGGGATAGTTGGGTTAAGATGCCTTCACTTTGGTATGCTTTCAAGATAGATTTATTGCTACAGTCTCTCAGGAGTTTTTGCCGACTCCTTCACAGAGGCTTGCAGAAGTCAGACATTACATGAAGAGTGATCCCCAGACTGCAAGTTACCAGGTCTCTTAAAAGTTATTTGACAAATAGATAGTTGCTATGGACAGATGTTTTTACTTTCACACCAGTAGTTAATCACATCTGCATTTCGTAGGTGTTGCACTGCAGTATTTTTCATCCAATTAGGTCCTGTCCCATTGATCTCTGCACCACCGCACTCTGAACTTTTTACTTTTTTCCATAACTACTTCTATATCTAAACTTCACACTATAAAACCTTCTAATGCTTAACTTAACACTCTTTTTCTTAGGCTACAGACCATGATCTTTGTTATAGGTCACGATATTTAGAAGCTTTTCTCATGGCTTCAGGTCAAATCCAGTACACATTTCATACTCAGAGTAAGCAGCTCCAAGGCCTTGAGGATTTTCTGTGCCTTGGATTCCAACAGTGTAACAGAAGAGACTCCTCTTCCAGCTGAACTGATGAAAGCCTATTTAAGGATGATAAACTGACTAAAGGTCTCAGGTCTTGTCTACTTATGTTGTTGATGGGAAAGAACTTGATGGAATAGGGGAAGGAGATGTATCTGAAGTTTTTTGGTTCTTATTATTTTCCTTTTAGGTTTTTTCTCTTTTAGGTCTGTTAATAAACTATCCTTTTATCTTTGAAGATTTAGGCCTGCTTTACATTTCTCCTAATCCTTATCTCACCACAGAAATGAGTAAGTAAACTCAGTAAGTATACTGGTGTTCAGCCAGAGTATTTAGACCACTACGCTAAACTATCACCTCGTGTGAGGAGGCGATGTGAAACCGCTACAACTGAATTTGGAAAGAACTGGAACCTCTTCTTCCCTCCCTGTTACTGTAGCACTGTTTGGGCCTGAGATTGTTGCTTTGTTATTTCCAGCACTGCGGAATACAACAAAATCCAATCAGCCCAGGCTGGAAGTGACCTCCAAGAGTCATCTGGTTCTACCTTGCATGGGAAAGGAATCTTAGATGACACAATGTAGCATCCTCATCCAATCTCATCTTGAAAACTTCTGGTGGTGGGGACTCTACCACATACCTGGGGAGGTTGTTCCAGTGACTGACCTGACTGTAAAAGTATTCTTTACTATGCCAAGATGAAATCTCTCCCAGTACAACTTATACCCATCATCTCCTGTTTCCCCCATCTGGCTCCTAGTGAAGAGAGAGTATCACCTTTGCAGCTGCCCTTTAAGTACTGAGATACTGTGATGAAGTCCCTGCTGACTCTTCTCTTCACAAATAAATTATCTCACTCCTTCAGTGTTTCCTCATAGAGCAGGTTCTTCAGCCCCTTTAATCATCTTCATGGCACTCCTGTGGACCTTCTCTGGTCTGCCAGAGTCTTTCTTGTGTTGTGGGGACCAGACCTGGACACAATACTCTGGATTCAGCCTCACCAGCACTGAATATTGTAGAAGGATCACATCTCTATACTTCTAGTGATGCCCTTGCAAATGCAACTCAGGATCTGATTTGCCTTCAGTGCTACAGTGGCTCTCTGCTGACTCATGCTCAGCTTGTTGTCTGCGAGGACCCCCAGGGCCCTTGCAGGAAGGTGCTCCCCAGGCACACAGATCCTGCACTGTGCTCTTTGGTTACTTTGTCCCATGTTGCTGTTCTCTCCCGGAAGGCAACATAAAGTCAGGAGCTGACACGCTCAGATTTCAGGAATCCAACTGTGTTTTATTCAAATTCCCGCGATTTATATAACATACGGGCTCAAGTATCACACTATTGGTCAAGACCATTAACACCCTCTTAAAACTACTGGCCAGTTAAGGATAACAAAAAAGGTCCAACCTCTCTATGGAAATGCACAGCTGCACAAATGTTTACATTCCTGAATTCTACAGATCTCATAAACAACACTGCAAACCATGAGAAAGCTTTCTCTCTGTCTCAAAACAGCAGTTAATATTCTTGGGTTTTTCTGCTCAGGCTTTTAGCAGTATCCACAGTCCCAGGTACAGGACTTTAACTCATGCTTGTTCATACAGTTCCTGCCAGCCCCCTCCCCCGGGTGCCTCTGAAGATGACTCTCCCCTCTCACAAGCTTGCCTTGCCTCCCAGCTGAGTGCCCTCAGCAAACTTGGTGAGGGTGCAGCAAACTGCCCAAAGGCTCCTTTCTGTTCTGTCTGAATTTTCAACTTCTCACTTCTTTTAGATCCCATATATTTTCTCACATACAGATGTCTCCACAGAGACTTTGCCTCCTCTGCTCACCAGTGCAAAATCTTTCATTAACAGTGGATGGCTCAGGCAGAGGAGGGCACTCTGGCTCTCTTGGGAGCCTCCTGGAGTTACACGTGACAGCTGCAGCACTTGCACTCTGAGTGCAACAAGGAGGGCTGAATGCAGAGGCTGATCATTATTGAAACTTTATTGCCATACCATATGTCATCATTAACTAAATAAAATATATTACATTTTCTTCTTTTCAAGTAGAAGAGGATATTTACTCCTTACAAAGCTCTTCATCCATTCCAAATGTTCTCCTTTTCTCATGGCTGTGAATCTTCCTTCCATCTGATCTGCTTAATCCTGAAGAATATGCAACAGATAGTCACAGAAGCAGACACCATTCTTAATGGTTTTTCTCCTTTTTTTATCCTCTGACATTTTCCTTACCAATGGAGCCCAATATGATGTTTAATATTCTCTTTATTCGTCCTTAACCTTCAATCCTTGCTTTTCGCATTCCTGTCTGCCACCCGTGTAGCAGCATTACACAGTGAATAAAAGTTTTTTTATGCAAATACAAAGCCACTGAACTATTTAGTTGCAGATGCTATGGTGCAGGCTGTATACTATTACAGAATGACATTTGTGCAAATCGACTGAATGTTCTTATTTTTTTCTTTCAATATCATTTCAGAATTTCTTCAATCAAGAGGAAACATACATGCAAATAAAAGTGAGAGGGGATTCTGAACACAAATAAAGAATGTATTTTATACAGTAAGCAGCTCTGTTAAATATAAACATAATATCTAAATGATCAGATTTAATAAACACAATAGATGTGCATTTTTTTTAGTACATGAATTGTATTGGCATTCAGCCTTAAGGAATTTAGTTCTCCCACATTATCTATGTGGGATATTTATTGCAAAATGCTGTTGGGGGTGGTTTGTGGTTATAGCAGGCAAAGGACAGAATAACTGCAGAAAACAGGATACTGGGGAGACAGCTACAGGCACTTTGCATCAGTGCATGTTCAGGAAATGGAAACTCCAGATAGTGCTTGGGAAATGCATTATATAGGTCACTTGGGTACATTCCAAAGGAAAAATCAGAAACTGAATGCAGTGTCTTAATATATTGAGCCTTTATAAAGGGAAGGGAAGGGAAGGGAAGGGAAGGGAAGGGAAGGGAAGGGAAGGGACTTCTGAGCCAAGAGCCTGAAATCAATGGGAAATTTTTCTTCAGCTTTCAGGGAGGCTGAAATTTTTTGCTGTCTAAAATAACTGAGCTTGAGGAAGTCACACAATGGCTGTTGAAATTAAAGTCCATATTGACTAGTTGCATCTATAATGCTTTTATAGTAGTATTTATATACCACCAATTCTCTACACAAGACTGAAGAGCATGCTCATCCTCAGCTTTGTGTGTTTTCATGATAGCAACATTTATAATATCGTGTCCATGTTTGCCAGAGGGCTGTGAAAGATGCCAGCCTACCCCTTCTCCTTGAGGCTACCCACCTCTTGATGTCTCTTGATGCCTGTGCAGCAGATGTGGCCTGTGAGGCAGGCTCTACACGTTTGCTGTCACCATTTTTCTCAACACTGGCAATCTGCAGGGGGACATAACAATTTGGAAATCCATCTTTCTAACAGACTCGACAGGGGGATTTGACATGAGACCTGATGTTCAGCTGATGTGCTAAGCCCCAAGTATATTTTTTCTAGGAGAATCTCACTCTCAATGATTATTGAATCCGTCTGTTGATCAATTGGTGTTTCTATCCTACTGCTCCTTGGCAGCTTGTATACATTGTGAATGACTGGTTTAGACAGCCAGGGCAGAACCAATTGTTCTAATTGCATGCAAACATTTTACTTCTAAATTTCTGCCTGTGGCAGGATATCCTAGGGCTAATCTTAGGAATAACACCTATTTGAATATTTTCCTAATTAAACATAGTTGGCTGCATGTAAGAAGAGTGGTTTCAAACAGTATTTTATTTGAGTAACAACAGCTCTCACCATCACAAAACAAGGTGTTTTGGAGGCTGCTCTTTGGTGTGTGCTTCAGGCTGCCTTCCCCAGCAGCATCTGTGGAGTCAGCCTCATTTAGCATCTCTGCCAGGTGCTCTCAGGCCTGCCCCAGGACAGAGAAGAGACAGCAGTGAGCTGAGCAAGGCTGTGCACTTCCCCAATTATGTGCTTTTCCCTGGGGAGGGCAGAGAATCTAGAGAGGACAGGCTGCAAGCAGAGCAAGGCATCGGCTCCTGTTTTTCTCAGCTGACTTGCCGAGGGACCTTCCCAGCCCAGCGGGCCCAACACCTCTCTCCTCCCATGGGAGCCGCCCTTACCTGGTTACCAAGCCAGGCAGTGTGCTTGTCTTACAGCTGGATTTTTTAACAATGTCATTTTGAGTCTTCTCAAGACCAGTTCTGTGCTCTCTCAGGAATACCTCACACGGCTGTACAGGGAAAAAAATATCTCTCCATTCAGAAAACTATGAGGTGACAGCTGTAAGGAAATGTATTAAGCCTTTCCAGGAACAGTCCCTCCTGCTTTGTTTTCAGTGAATACATTACTGGCAGGGAGGTAGAATATATTTCAAATGTGGTGTTAAAAAAAAAAATAATAGCTTCCTTAAGGAACTGTGACATTTTTAAAAAGCCAGAGCTCTGACACCCTTCAGAACAGCAAGTTCAAGAAAGCCTGAAGCTGCTCCTATACCTTCATGGTTGAAGAACGCTCTGGTGGGAGAGTTGCTTCCTCTGATTTGGGTATAAATTTATAATAAAGAGAATCATAGAAACTCTTAAAATCTTCTCCCTTATCTCCAAAGAATTGGATATCACACAACAATTTTATGAGGACTAGCTCATAAAAATGATATGTGGGGCTAGATAGGTGGTCAGCAGAAACAGCCATCTCCTGGGATGGCTCCCGAGACATGCCAGCGGCAGGAGGAAGCTCAGAGGGATTCTTTGTCCACTCTTTTGAGGTTTACACTCTGCATTGTCTTGAGTCACTGAGCTTCCTGGGTGCATATTGAGATGTAGAAGGACCACCAAATAATGTAATATAGCCTTGAGGAATATAAAGTAAAGCCACTGATAGAGCTTTGACTATAGAGGTGTGAGGAATTGTATGGTAATCAGAAATTACAGCCTTTAAAAATAAATTGCATACACAATATGTAGCAACTTATGCAGCTGAACCATTATAAAGAAATTCTATATTCCTTATTGTACAGGTCAAAGAACACTAAATGTGGACTATTTTATTTTCAAGCAAAGTTTTTTAAACTGTAAAATCTTGCTTATTTAACATATTGCAAAATTTTGATTAGTATAAAACCTCAAAGGTCAAAAAATTCCGTATGTCATATTTAAATCTCCTCAAACTATTAGAACTCAAAGGTCACAGTCTTGGTTGGAGATTTTAGTTTGGCAGCCAAATTCCCCCCCGGTTCACAAAGAGCTTCTCTTCTGTGCAACAGAAGTCATTCCTTTCCTATATTTTAATTTGTGAGTCTAGGTTTGATTCAGTGCTTTCCATGGATTATATGCCTTCTAGTTCAGCAGCAATATGAAAATTGAGCCCTTCTTCACCAGGGATACAGGGACATTTTACTGGAGTGGAGGGACAGTGCTGGGCTCTATATTCAATTGTACTCTAAGTTGCACCTCCTCCATACACCAATGGAGTCATTGGGACTTGCCAGCACATCTGGAATAGATCCTCTCTGGCTACAGACCTGCAATAATTAATATCAGAACGCACCATGTGGAAAAAATGTGCAGGCTGCTTCTCTAAGCAGGGAAGATGGGTAGGCTGCAACGTGTCTTGGTGTATGGGATGTAAACTGGCTCCCAAATGTCTGTCTTCACCAAAGAATGACTCTAAATGACTTACTGGGATTAGATTAGTCCTGCCTCTTTGTCTTTTCAGCCAAAGTTTTCTACCGCTAGAATCTTGCAGGAAGTTTATTATCTGCCTTCTTAAGAGGTCGAGCATTCCCAATATTGATACCCTTCCCCATGGAAAGTGCCAATAATTAAAGTCCAGGAAGAAAAGTGCTTGTCATGGGTAGGAAAAAGAATACAGAAAAAAAAATGGTTTTGAGGTGTTCAGATACTGAGTATAGACAACTTAGGTAATCAGAGAATAAATTCAGTGTGGTTTTTTTTTTAATAGAATAATCTTCCTAGAAAAAGAAAGGTTCTGCTAAGATAAGAATATTTTATAGGAAAGTGTATTTTTAATGGGAAGAATTCAGATATTTTGCTTCAAAGACTTTTTTGGCATCTATTTTTGTGTCAATAATACATTATATATCTGCTTATTTCATTACTATTCAAATATTGATGTGAAACAATATAAATCTGAACACCACAATTGTAATAGAGTACTCTGAGTGTCTCAGAGCTTTTTGGAGCTCCCAAATTGAGTTCATTTTTTGAGATGCCTGAATTTTCTGAGAGATTCTAATGAGCCTTTACTTTTGAGGAAGAGTTTAAAGCAGATTAGTTCTGCTTTAGAACAGAATTAAATCAGAACCGTGTGTGAATAAAAAGTCCTTGTTGTCCATCAGCCTTAACACATTACATTGTCTGATCTCCTTCTCAGACGGTGGTCCTGGTTGGTCTGCTAGTGAGCTGCAGTCCATGCACCTGCACGCCTCTTTCCAGTGAACTAGCAGGTTTTTCCTCTAAGGATAAAGCATGTATGGGTGAACAGAACCATGCAAACACAGGTGCATGCTATAACAGTAAATGCCTTGTTGATTACTTAAATTAAGACCAATTTCAGAACACAGCTGCTTAGTACTTACATGTCTTCCTTAGGTATTGTTTTTAACAAGTTGTGAAACCTGCTCAAGGACTTTTTTGTCACATCTGCTAGTTAGATATTGAGCATGAAATAGCGCAGTTATAAGCAGAATAATGAGAAATTTTGTTAAAAATATCCAAATTTCACAATGAAATTTTTTTTAAATAGATGAGGGCTTTGAGCTTGACTAGCACTGATGTATCAATGTATAGGTTTCTACAAGAAAAAAAAAATCTTTTTGCAGTAGGGATGTTTACGATATATGTCTACTTCCAAGTCATAGTCCAAAAAGAATGATCTAAGGACTATCAATTTCCAGTATACAAATGAGCTTTATACAGTAGAGAAGAAAGGAGCTGGTAGTTTGGGGTATTTCCTTTTGTCAAAAGCTGGCATCTGATCACAGTTGAATGGATTCATAAAACACTAGAATGGAGGATTCACTAAGTTAGATGTAACTTAGCCACTGGGTTCCCATTGGATATCACTTTGGATAAGTCCCTTCTACATCAGAATCACTCATATGGCCTTGGTAAGGAGAGGTTTTGCCTTATAGACACCTGCTGAAGTTCCTTAGGGAACACAGTGGGAATGTGGATGTGATAGCCTGGTTGAGAGACTCCATTTGAATCCTGAAAGGTATTCATTCAACAGATTCTCCTACAACCCCCTCCCCCTCCAAACTCAAACATTTAAGAAAACTGAATAGTGGAATGAGAAGACAGTCTTTTAATTGCTGATTAATTGTTTGAAATGGAAAATCTGAGTAAATAGTTGGAGGCATGAGGGTGTGGAGAATGGTCACTGGTGGATGCCCATTGAGGTCTGAGTGGGCACATGGGCTGTTCAACAGATTCATGAACCACCTGGAAGAAGGTATGATCAATGCCAAGACAAAGGGTGCTGATGATGTAAAATTATTCATAGCAGGACTAACAACAAAGGTGAGGGTTGAATGTGAAGACTGACAGAAAGAGTTTATGAGACTGAGTGACTGGAGAATGAAATGGCAGGTGAAATTCAGTGTAGAAGTATGAAAGAAATGCTCAGATGGAAAAATCCTAACTTTGCGTACAAAATGATGGCCTTTTATATGACCATTGCCTCTCAAGAGTAACATCTTGAGGTTATAATAAATATTTCCATGAAAATGTCAGTCTAGGTGCTCAGTAGCAATCAGAAGCAGATGTAAATGTTAAGGATCATTAGAAGAAAATAGAGAATAATAACAGAAAATGTTATAAAGCCATTGTATAAATTTATAGTTTGCTCATGTCCTAAGTGTTGTATAAAACACAGGTACCTTTATTTTCAAAAGGAAATATTAAAACTGAAAAACATTCTGTGAAGGGCAACAAAACTTATTACAGTATTGAATAACTTCCAAGTGAGCACCAACTAAGTAAACCAGGACTCTTCAATACTGGGAGGCAAGCCCCTACAGGAGGGGATAAAACAGAGGCATGAAACATCGTAAGTGATGTGAAGGGGACAGTGGTTGATATATTCACTGTCTCTTCCAATACAAGTATAGGGGAATTTAACAGAGACTGTACAAGTGGTTGAAAACAAACAAAAAGGGATATATTTCAACCAGTGGGCAGTTAGCCCATGTAAACAAAGTCCCTGAGGCTATTGTGCTGAAAAACAAAAAGGTGACAGTATTGGGGAATACTGCAAGTCATATTTTTTGTCTTAATTTGTTCAGTCCTTATCTCTAGTTTCATGGATTCCCCCCTTATATTTGCAAAAGGTAAAATCTCTTCCATATCTAGATGGCAACATAAGAACTGGTGGCAGCAAGGATTCCAAACATGGGAAAATTTTTGTCATCACTGGTAAAATGTCTCAGTAATTATTTCTTTTTTCTTCTTGCCACAAAAGACACCTACAAGTTAACAAAACGTCTGCTGTTTTGTTAATTTACATGATTTACATCACCGAAGGTTTGCTCTGCATACTGTGGGAAAACTAAGACACAGGCTTCTCCAAGACAATTTAATGGTTGATAATAATAAGGAGTGAAGATAAAATGGTAGCAAAAGAGTATGTGGGTTTGGAATTTGTGATCATAGGAAACTCTGTATGACCACAAAGAGGTGCCACGTTATCAAGGGGGAGTTTCAGGGTACTCCTCATACTTGATTTATAACTCTACAAGGAGACAAACTGTTTTTTTCCTCATGTTAGATCAGTGATTTGCAGTCCAGAGATGGGTACAACTGTGCTGTTGCTGCTAGAAGCTGATGTATTCCTCCACCTGTGGCCTTTAAGGACACTTGAGTATTTCTGAGCCTGAAGGACAATGCTTTTTCTCTGGTAGACACCTTCATCACAGGTCATAAAGTGTTTTTGAACTGGTTAGTAGGTTCATATATGTTTCATCTTCCTTCTGATTAGGCTGTGTGGAGACCTCCAAAGACTGGGGGCAAGAAAGAAACCAACTGGGTGCTGCTGTTTTTACAGATCTGACCATTAGCATTGCAAAATATAGAAGGATCTGCAACAAAGTAGGATTGAGAAGAAAGTCTTACAGATCTGTGGGGAAGAGTAAAGAGGTAGGCAAAATTAAAAAAAAAGGAAGAAATTATTGAAAAGCTCTGAGATTGTGATATCACCTAAGTTTTGTAAAGTCAAGGAAAACTTTTTCTCCTAAATATGATGAAGCATTCTCAAAAGCAAAGCATTGATATCTGCAGATCTTAAGAATACCAATGAAGAGACAAAAATGTAGGTAAGAAAGACTCTAGAGGAGTGAAAGGAAGCATCAGATTTTATTCTTCCAAAAGACACGACCGCACTTCTTGAGCGGTTATTTTATTTTATCCTTTTAGTCTTTTATTTATTTATTTATTTAAGATTTTAAACATATATATGTATTGGAAGGTTTTGGTACATTTCTAATAGTTTGTACTGCTTCCTGTTTATTGTTAAGAATGAAATACCGGGTTAATAGATTTTTTTCTGCTTGCTTATGATCCTCATTCTTCCCAGAAAAACACCCACAGCTTAGTTTGACTGACCCTCCTCGTATCTCTGAGGATCTCTTTAAATCAAAAATAGCTTCAGGAATTACCTCCCTGTAGTGCAGTCAGCCATGATGTAAGGAAGCAGCATTTTAGCTAAGGTAATTAGGAGCTTTGCAGTCTTATAAGATTAATGAGAGTTTGGATGGACATTGTTCTAAATAATTATGCTTATCGGCATTTGGAAAAACAAATGAGATGGAAGTTAGTATATGTGGAAGCCGACAGCTAGATAGAAAGTTTCTCAGACATCGACATTTTCATATACTCTTGAGAAACTCAGCATCAACAAGAAGCAAGAACCATAAACAACAGATGAAGAAGAACACAGCTGCTCAAGGGTGGCTATTATTCACTTAGAATTGTTTTTTGATGGGTGTTAGTAGCATGTAGCCAATATATGAGGAGTGTTAACTTAGAAACCAGTGGGGGTGTAGCATGAGTGTGAAAGACTCTATAAAAGAAGCCTTGTACAATTAAAGGTGCTTTTGCCTTGGGTGAAGTTATCAGTGTATATATGTGTTGTAGCCTGACTCAACAGCGACAAGTATACACCTGTAAAGTATTAGTGTTATTAGGTATGATATCTTAGCAATTAAAACATAAGTTTTCTAAACTCAGGTTTTTAACTAACGACAGAACATATGTTTTTCCTTTATGTGAAATATCCTGGAGAAGAGCTTAAGTCTATATTTACTGTCAAACAGAAGGGATGAGTTGGCTTGTTGAAGGGAAATTGCATTACGCGTAGAAACCCAACAAAACCATCAATTGCAGTGTTAGCCCGTATGCACTCTGCTTGAGGTTGTTAACCAATCATGTGGGAACAATTATCTTTATGGATTATTGATTATATTAAACCCTCAGGCAACTGTGGGCCTCATAAGGCACTTTGTGGTTGCAAGAAGGGTAAATTTTGTTGACTCTTTCAAGAGCCTTCCTGAGTAATTTGAGAATGTATTAATCAACCTCTAGGGGCAGTTACCACTAATAATCAGGCTAGATGGATAATTTGATTAATTACAGATTCTTCAGAACACAAATAGGTACTGTAATAAGATTAGGTAAACTAAAAATACAAGATACTGAGACAAAGGTCTAATTAATTTATATATAACACAAGTAAATTGCAAGTATGTTGGAACTGGTTGCTGGAAACAGCCAACAAGTGCCAGAGGGAAGGAAATGATGGCATGCTTTTCTCCTTGTGACTGCCTTGGTGGAGCATACCAACTGCAGAGTTGCTTCAGTTGTTTCTGACCAAGAGAGATGTTATTACTTCCAGTGATGAACTGATGCAAAATAACAGGATTTGAAGCAAACCCCACCAAGGTCAAGAGAAACCCTTCTGTTTTGAATGCTACTGTACTGATACAAGACTTTTTAATTGTGAGAAGTTTGGTTCTTCTTTTACAGGAATTCTTGAGTTTGCAATTTGCTGCTCTTAGGTCTTTAAGGGTTTTCTCGCAGTGTTTTAGGCAAATAATATTCTCTGCATGCGGATATGCAGCTATTCTTTTTGTATCATGTCCATTGTGAATATTTAGCATTGTGTTTCTTCTGGCCTACCATATACAATTTTTTTCCTTTAATCTTCTCTTACTGTTCATATGTGTTTTTGTTTGTTTGTTTTGGTTTGGTTTTACTCTCAGAACAATTTATGCTACTCCAGTCTAGTACAGAGGAGACAGGATTTTAAACCTTAGTTCCAGGAAGTCCTTTCAGAAGAGCTCTGTGGGACAAGACTGCCTAGGAACCTGAGGAAAAAGTATGCCATCTCACCTCCTTGGCAGTTTGCTCTCAGTGGAAAATTTCCTCCCATTTTTCAAATTGGTGATTTCCACTTTATCCTCAAAGCAGTGTCAAGATAAGTTTGATACATGTGCCACTGTTTGGAAATGGGCCTTGTTGGGTTTCGCTGGTGCTACAGATCTCACTGCAAGTCACCAAATGAATTGGAAATAATGAGGGTTGTACCGTGGGTTAAGTTGTAACTTTCAAGAAACCCTGTCTGAATGCAAGTTGGACACATGTATCTCTCAATTTCTGCTATTTATGATAAAAATCTATATCTTACCCTGCAAACAACAGACAGTACCAGTCATATTTTAACTCAGTGGCTTGTACACCTCTGAAAAGAAGCAATACTTCAAAAATTTGTGATTTGAGCTACAGAGCCAACAAGCCTAGGTAAGGTATAGGAATCCAGGTCTCTTTCTCTGTGATAACTCCTGCAATGGATATATTTACACCATAAAGAAGTAAAAGTGCATGGACAAAATTTGCATTGTACAGTTGTGTTACCAAGTACAGGCCTAACAATTAGCAGAATAAAAGAGGAGGATAATAAATAACAATAAAGCTGGATTTAGATCTAGAGTATTCATTTTTTTTAACACAACTAATTTGGGCTGAACATGTTTTTGTTAGAGAAGAGCATACCTTGCATATTAGATGTCATCATTCCTATCTCAGAGAAATTAATAACTGAAACACGTATCTGTGGTTCATTCTTAATTACAGTTACAGAAGATGTAAGCTGAATCCTTAACGTTATATAAGGTGTAGGATTAAAAAAAAAAAGAGTCTATGTGCAACCAGCTTAATACTCCTGATATGTTACATCTTGAACCAGAACCTCACACAGTGTGTATGAGACCTTATCCATGAGAAAAATGTGTCCAGTGTATTGATGTTCCTGTAATTTCCAAGCATTTGAAATTGGATTTTCTTTGTATTTTTAAGAAAGAAACAGAAGGAATGGCAAGTTCTTATATGGTGTAACTCTATACATTTGCTAAATATTTATTGAATTTGCTAAACATTTATTGAAGTTTGGAAAAGCCCTCTAAGTTCATTGGGTCCAGATGTTAACTCAGCACTGCCAAGTCCTCCAGTGAAGCCTGTTCCTCGGTGTCACATCTGCATGTCTTTTAAATATCTCCAGGAATGATAACTCCACCACTTCCCTGGGCAACCTCTTCCAAGGCATGCCCATCATTTTGGTGAAGAAATTTTTGCTAATATGCAATCTAAACCTTGCTTGGTGCAACTTAAGGCCATTTCCTCTCATCCTTCCATTTGTTACCAGGGAGAGGAGATTGAACCCCACCTCACTACCACCTCCTTTCAGGTAGCTATAGAGAGCAATAATGTTTCTCCTGAGTGTCAGTTTTTCTCATTTTATCATATCCTCTGGGAAACTTCTCCAAACATGTGTGAGAGGGGTGTACTCAGGCCTTTTTATCTGATTGTTTTCCATATGTCATAACAGTGAAATTCCTGGAGGGTACTAAATTCCTTGAGGTATACTAAAGTGATGGGAGGCAGTTTATACTTATGTTGCCACCACTTGCATCTTAATAGAAAGAAGGAGGAAGAGGGCAATAAATAATAATGGAGTAAGTACTTTTCATCATGCCTTAATGGAAGTCTCCATACTATTAGGGAAGGTGCTGCTCTGGGGCCTCTTGGGCTGGCACAGACAGTGCTGCAAGGTGGAAGGGATTGCAGATCCAGATGGATCCCATGGCTGAACCTGAGCTGAAAGTGCCTCCCTGGGCCACAGACTGGCACAGTGTCCTGGTTTGAAGGACGGGTCTCTGCTAGGGAAGGCAGGAGCCTCCCTTGGAATGAAGAATGTGAACCCCTCCCCTCTGAATTATTGTAATTTTGAAATTAAGGGGTTCTCAGGCAAAGATATGCGAGTAGGAATAACAGTTCTTTACTAGGATTTATAACAGAGCAAACAAACAACAACTCTTATGGCACTAACAACAAAACAGAACCAAGGACCCGGTCCCGACCCCCTGGCCTGAAGGCACTTTCCTCCCCTCGGTGCAGTGATGGTCACAGCCGGCAGGGAGCACGTGCTATGGTGGTTCAGTCAGCAGGGGAAAACAAAACGGAAGAGAGGCTTTACTTCACAAACCCCCTTGGAGCAGTCCATCCCAGTGCCCCAGCAGGATTCCTGGAAAGCAGCAAACTGGGACGGCAGGACGTCTCGGCAGGCGGGGGAGCGGGGCTGCAGCGCAGTGAAACCCAGAGCAGTGCCGAGGGAGCGGTGGGGGCGGGGGGCAGCAGCCGCCCGGCTCCTAGCCCAGCGAGGAGAGGCGAGCTCAGGGATTTCGGGCACCCGAGCAGATGGCAACAGGTTCAGTGGCTGCTCTCACAAGCAGAGGCTCACCCAAGAGGCAGAAGAAAACAGCTCCAAGCCAGGGCTCCAGCAGCAGCAGCGAAAAAAAAAAAACTTCTCTCCAGCAGAGCTGCCTTTTCCCGTGTCCTTCGCGGAAAGCCAGTCCCGCTCCGCCCCTGCCCTCCCTTTTTACCAGTCCCCAATTCTCGAGATATTCCTCCACCCCCCCCCTTCGAGAGAAAACTCCCCGACAGAACAGTAAACATAGATGGCCTTCTCTTTAGGCCTAGGTATAGCCTTTGTTTTCTTAAGTACTCAGTGATTAAGGCTATTTAGCAACTGAATGGAAAAAAATTCTATACTGTTAAAAGGAAACAAAAGGAAAGACAACCCAACCCCCAACACACAGGTGTCAATGTCAGTCATGTGCAAGTGGATGTCACTTGAGGAGCAGATGCTGAACATCTGCAAAGAGAATTTTAGAGGAGGACTGCCAATCTGGAGATCAAGTGGCATCATGGAAATCTTATGACTACCCTTGCATCACAATGAGCAGAAACTCATCCCAAGGTCAGGACAGTGAAAAGTTTGTGTGGTTCAGCATCTTGTGTCCAGAAGTAGCTAATATTGTCTGTCCAGTGGGGAGTGTAAAAACAGGGCATGTGTGCAGGGTGCTTCTTCAGCGATGTGTCACACTGGGACTTGCTTAAACCAGGGGTGAATATTCCTCTACATTGCAAGCTGTGAAGCAAAGTGTTACTGTGTGGGGGAGGAAAAGAAAGAAAATCGTGCCTGTATTGAGCAAACCACAACTCCTCAGGCAGCCTGAGGTGTTCTTTGGCTGGAGAGATTTTTAAAAGTGGGTTTTTCATGCACTTTCTGTATGCTATTTCCTAAATTAATTGATACTTTTCTCCATAAGGATTGTACTGCCTATGTTTGCCATCTGAGAAGCTGTGCACTTGTCAGACCTTCTGCTTGTTATCTAGTATGTGTTCCCAGGCTCCTTTCTTTTGCAGATCTAGATTTGAACTCATGAGAAGATGAAGCATCCTCCCTTATCTATTTCTTCTTCTCCCTGTACAAGTCAGGCTGTTAGCATGTGTGGGGGCAGTGCATCTCAACTGCATCCTGCCGCAGCCCTGATAAGTCAGCAGTGTGCGGCAGTGAAGTGCCTGGCAGACCTCTAAGATAAGCTAAATGCTGTGCACTTTTCCAGTGAAGATCTTCATACAAATGTGAAGTCGCTCAGGCTGTGATTCAGGCCTCCTCCTCAGAGAGCTGCTGTATTTCTCCATCTGCTGCATAAGGGCAAGACTTATTTAACAAACTTGAGAGTTTGGGGAAGGGAGAGAGTAGATAAGGTAATCCCTATTGTAAAAGCAATTCGAATATTTTTTAAAGACATTGTTGTTACAAATGGTGGGAAACCTGGCTTGATCTATCTCTTCTGAGGATATAAGCTCTTCAGAGAAGTCTTGAGGCAGCTTCAAGCAGCGTAAGCCTCATATTGACTCAAACCCTCTGCAGAAAGGCCTGCATGTTTTGGACCTGCATTGCTATGTCAGGACAAAGAAAAAAGAGAAATCAGCAGCTGGCATACAGGTCCTTCTCCACCAAGCCCTGCTGTTTATGCCTGTCAAGTTCCAGGTTTTTCAAACTGTTCAAGGAAGGAACAAATCATAGAAAGATCCCTTTTTTTTGCTAAGTCATATGTGAGGGTGAACTTGCCCTGGTTGTGTGATGTCCACCCAGACATCAGCCCAGGGAAATACATTGCTACCAGGGTTTGAGAGTGATGGGAATGTTAAGCCAAGGGCTGGTGTTTTCAATTTCGACAGTATAACTCAGCACTGAGTTGTGAGTGCCTGCAAGCCTGGGCTGGTATCAGTTGCACTAGTAAAAGTGAAGGTGGTATTTATAGATAAGACAAGCCTGTGGTTGCCCCAGTTTACACAGAATGGCAGAAGAAATGATTGTCATGCCTGTCTGCTGCTTCCTGACCTGTCCCATTCTATGCTGTGTATTTATGCTGTGCTACCCTCTCTGTGCCATGCTGTGCTGTGCTGTGCTATATGATGTCTGTACTTGAGACACTGCTCCCACCCCAAGGTACTGTGAATGAGGCTCTGTGATTTCCTGAATCGCAGTCGGAGGACAACAGAGAGAAGATAAAGGTCTGACCTCTTCAATCCATTGTACTGCAGCAGGTAGACAATTTAATTCTCTAAGGCTGACAGTATTTTCACAGACACTTACATGAGGAAGTGAAGAAAATTAATTAAACTGAAGCAGAGCATTGAAGGTGGGCAGAAGATATATTTTGTGTTTGTTACATCTGTTCAGGCAGTGTTTTAAACACATCGTGCCCTCTTTGCCAGATAGATTTTCAGTAAATACTTTATCTACTGGTCTGTGTAATTTTAGCATTTCATTTTGTAACATGCATTGCGATATAACAGAATTATAACAGTGCCTCAGTGAAAAGATGCCAACTTCTTATTGCAGTGGTTTGAGCTCCAATTCATTTGAATGAAAAAAAGGATTTCAGAATTATAAATGATTGATGTCCTTCAACTATAAAATTGGTAGATACTCATGATTCCCCTCTTTTACTATTGAACTTACTGAAATACAAGGTAAAATACAAGGTAATACCTTGTGATAGGTAAACCTATCACATAAAGACCATAAAACAGCCATTTTTCTGGTACTATAGTAAGTACCACCAGAATATGAACAAACACCTGCTTTTTCCAGCTGTGCTTTAATTTTGCTGTCATGTTATTGTGCTATCCTCTGCGCTAGCTCTTGACACATTCCAGAAACAATGGAATAGTGCAACAGGGTTTCCTTTTCTTATACTTACTGAGAGAAATACAACCTCTAGTCACACTCTGAGTTGTACAGGCGTTTCCCAGGCTTCTTTTCCAAAGAAGAAGCTGTCAGAAGCACACAAAGCCTGTTGTTGAGTCATTTATTATATTTGAACTCTGTCTCAGTCTAGAGCCCCTAGCTGAGATCAAGACTCCATCAATCAAGGCAATGTATAGCCATACTGCAGAAGACAACTTTTACCTCATGATTGGGCAGCAAACACAGCCCTGCAGGCTCATGCTATACCTCCGCTATCAACTAGCCCTGGGAGGAGCCACTGGCAGGCACCTTCCAGACTGATAGCTCCTCTACCACCCAGCTCCCAGCACCCTTTCACTGTGAGAGCATAGGGAGACTGCACCCCTCTTCGCTGTGCTGAGCCCACTGAGCTGTCATAGAGAAGAAGGTCATGGGGTACAAGGGTAGAGGCTGCATCCTGAGCTCTACTAGATCACCCACTGTATTTCAAGCAGGTGAGATTCATAGACAACTCAAGCATTGCCTGTGGTTTTAATAAAAAATACCCCCAAAAGAGATTGGGTGTTATTTACTACAGCTCTTTAAACCAGGAGATGGCATGAGTCTTACCCAGTGCCATTGGGTAAGACCAGTTGCTGCTGTCAGCATGGGATAAGAGCCTGTCTGAGAAGCCTTTGCCCAGCATAGCCAGAGGCATTGCTGTGGTCCTGGCACATTGCAGTGAAGACAGAATGCACCATCAAATGGTACTCTTTGGCACATGCAATGGGCCATGACAAGGGCCAAGAATTTGTGAGGAGCAATGGACATGTCCCTGGATACGGTAACTGAGCTCAAAGAGTGGAAAAGGACATTGACCCATTTGCCTCCTTCATACCTTCTCTGAGAGGGAGAAGGAATTAGGTTTTCTCAGCTGTAGCCCCAAAAGCAATTCATGATGTCTTCCAGTACAAATCAATAGGTCATGTGCCCAACAGGGGTGGATCAGGAATGGTTTGTGGCATTTATTACAAGGACAAATAGGAAAAGTACCATCTTCTGTGTTAATGTTGCACCTGAGCAATTATGTTGAGGAAACTGTATTATGGTGGAGTTAACTTGTAAAGGCTAATTCACTGTACAAGATCACATCAGTTTTTCCCCTCCATGTTTGCCATTTGAAGGTATGTTCCTACAGCTGTAATACAATCTGTCATATGAGGGTTGTGAAACAGAAACCTTTAGTTCAATTTTTGATAGATCTATTTTTTTTTTCTTGGAGATATATAGGTTGCTATCTTTAATAGGTGGATTTGACCTAAACCTGTGAAGGTCAGAGAGAGCCCTTTGGAGTTTTCATTTCAAACTATATATTTCAACACCTGTGATATAACAGACTTTATTCTATAAAAGAAAAAAGACAATGAATGAAATATTTTTACTAGTCAAGTCTGACCTTGATAGGAAGTCACAATTGTTAAGTGTATTTGCACATCTGCATGGGCAGATTTTGTAAAACTATGGTCATTAAGCAAAAAAAAAAAAAAAAATCTCAAAAAGAAACCATGCACTAAAACACTCTGGTCAAACATATGCAAAATAATAAATGTTTAAAAAATTCCCACCAGTAACAAGGAAATTCTTCATGATTGGTGGGCTTTGTGTGAAACTGATAAAAGGTCATGCAGTTGTGCTTCACTGCATGTCATCTAAAAAGCAATTTGCCTTTCATTTCCAGGAAAGCTTCATATTTGATTGATTGCATTGCTTTTTGCTTGCATTTTACCTGTACAGATTGAAGAGTACCCTATTATACATGTAGAACCTGAGCAAATAAACTAATTTTGCTATCATTCTATTTATGGGGCACCTTCAAGGAATATTTACATTCTTTGTATAATATTTACATTCTGATACATTTGGTTATGACAAATGGTTTCCCTTCAGGTTGTTTACTCTGTTGTGTGGCTTGGCAAAGGTGATTTCACTAAACAAGGAGTAATTTTGTTTGTTTGCCCCAGGTTGGGTCATTTGTCAGTCAAAAGTATGCCTCACATGAAAGGACGTGAAAGGAGTCATGGAGCATGCTCAATAATTTACCAGTTAGAGGTGGAAAACGATACCAGAATTGACATAATGTCTTATTTTTATTCTTTTCCACTCAGTTTGAGTTAATTGTCTTAGTGTAAGTTGTACTGTGTCTGCACTGCTGCAAGGAAACACCATGACCTGTAAGCACCTCTTTTCCTGACGTGCTGTGTGATCTTGCTCATTAGGATGGAGAAGCACAGGAGAATGCAGATGCCTCCATAAGTAGGAGGTAAGTCAGGAAAGGACATTTTTCTGAACACGCCACTAGAAATTGTCTGCTCCATCCATCACCTAGGAACTTCTAGGAATCTGAAGTTTCATACTTAAATTTCCCAAAGATGAATGAAAGACATAATTACTCATCTTGAGTTGAAATCTAAAGTCAAGCAAATAAATAAGATGGCTGCAGGTCAGGTAATGCAATAGTTTCAAGTCAAGTAGTGGTTTTAAACTGAGGAAGGGTAGGTTTAGATTAGATATAATGAAAAAAACTCTATTGTGAGGGTCCTGAAGCAGTGGAACAGGCTGCCCAGAAAAGTTGTGGATGACCCATTCCTGGAAGTGTTTAAGGCCATGTCGGATGTGACTTTGAAAAACCTATTCTAGTGAAAGAGGTGCCTGTCCATGGCAGGATTTGGAACTAACTGATGTCCCTTGCAACACAAACCATTCTATGATTGTGAAATTTTGGGATGTCCCAGGTTTTGCTGGTATCTGTTGGACATGCTCTGAGGATGCAGAATGGAGCAAAGAGCTGAGATTAGGCAGAGAATACCAAACAAATCTGGGCACAGTGTTTGCAGATATGTCACCAGGGAATCTGATTGCCTCTCACTAACAGCTGACTCAAGTCCTAATGATCTGCATGGAGGAGTTTTCTGGGGATGAAAACAAGCAACTGTGTTATACACATGGCTGGGGGAACCATGGTAATTTTTAATATGTAGGACTAAGTGTATAACCTGAGACTTGGGATTTTGTGTATTTGTCTGCGGTTCTCTTCTTGTTTTCTGTTTTTCTCTTGATTTACTCTTGCCCTTTTTTTTTGCTTGTTTTGGTTGTTTGTGAGGAGTCTTGTTGTTTTCATTTACATTTTTTTATGGTGAGAAACTCACTCAGAAAATATAAAAAGCAGCTAGTGAGAGGTGGATTTTACCCTATTGATGATGAACAAACATCTTCAATACTTTTTCTGTTTGTTGGTAGTGCACCATCTTCAAGGTGGGAGAAAAGAAGCAGAGGTCCTTAGCAAGCCATAATACTTCCATGAAGATTCCCAGCCACTGCAGGGTCAGACCCCTGAGCCTGACCTACTGTTCCTTCCTCTGAGACATACCTGTATTTTCACCGGAAGTTTGTTCTGAGAATCAGGATGGTGGAGAAGGAACTACAGTCTTCTTCCCCTGTTTTTGTGACAACCCCACTGGCAGCAAAAGGCTGCATTCTTCCTTGGCAAACCTTCCTCAGAAGGTATCCTCTTAAATATTCCTTTAACAAGGGTTTAATCAGTTGCTGTTTCAGAGTAAATAAAGCTTTTATTTTATTTTAAAGGACACGTTTGAAATAAATTTCCTTTTGATTGGAGATCAGTATAAATAAGAAGCTGAACAACCTGCCTAGTGTATCCCAATTAGCACTGGATTACTTGTTTGCCAGAGTGCCAGCCTAAAAGTCACTGGCTGCTTTGTAACACAGCTGAGCAACTCACTAATTGTTTTTATTAATGAAGAAAGCTTCCCTTCCTCAGCTGTTTCTTAATGAAATTGTGGGTTGTTCCTTAGTTAGCAAATCAAATCAGACTGCATTTACACACATTTGTGTGACCAACAGATTGCAGTTTGGATAAGAACAACATCTAAGTTTCAAATACAGCTCATGAATAATTAATGCACATTCAATGGTAGTAATTAAATTTACTGACACATGAAATATTATATCTGACTGAGAGAGATTTGCTAGGTTAAGAATACTGGATCCAATACAGAAAGATAAATATTAGGAAATAATTTTTGGCATCAACTTAGAATGTATTTATCTTGAAAATATTACATAATTTTATAATTCAAAGAAGTGTTTCAATAGCTCTTTATGGAATGATGTGATATAGTTTGTAATAAGTGTCTGACACAAAAGTGCTACTAAGAGACTGTTATTTCTTGCCCCAGTCACTTGATGCAGGTGATGGTTTTGTGAGATTAATAGTCCTGTCACATAACACTTGCTGCTGCCTAGTGTTATATCTTCCCCATTATTGTGCCTGTGAATCAAATGTAAATAAAATCATGGTGCCAACTAAATTTGACAAGAATAAAATAGCATCCTTAGTAAATTTGGTGATGCCTCTGAAAGGCCAACAGGGATTTTTTTTTTCCAATTTTACTCATCCTATTTATTGATGGAATAAACAGCCATTCTCTCACAAGGTCCTGGGCTGGATAGGGCTAGTGCAGACAGCAATCTCTTGTTCTGCTCTTTTGGCTGCTATTTCAGTTCTGAGCTGATGCAAGTGCACTGCAGCAGACTTGCAGCAGCTGAACAAAGAGTGTGTGTCTGTTTGCGGTTTCTAAAATTTTCTTGTGCTAACAGAGGGGGCTGTGTACTGTGCACTAAACTGAGAGTGTTGGTCCCCAAAGTGCATACTTTGAAAGCCGTGCTAGCTGGGACACTGGGTCAGTCATGAGAGTGCTGAAAATTGAAAAAAACATTACAAATGTAAGTAAGAGTTTGAAACACAGTATGTAGGAACTATCCTGTGTGATTGTAGTGCTAATCCTGGAGTAGGAGGAATTGTGGAAAGCTTTATCCATCACTGGTCCCACAACCTACTGCCCCACCTATTTGAGCCCATAGGATGTGCTCTACAAACTGATGCAGTGCTCAGATTATAGCATGGACCACCTTGCTGCAACATCCTGTCAACCCTCAGTCTTTACAAAGCCCTGTCACTGACCCTCTTTCCCTTTCACCTTTTCTCCAAAAACTGTTAGTATAGTGTCTTCTCTGGGGTGCTGGAGAAGCAGCTCTCTATGAGGAGATATTTGTAAAGGAGAACAAATACTGAAAATATGTTGAGAAGTCAGGGAGAAGAGTGAGTTCCTGGAGGTTGCTCTAAGCCCAGAATGTGAGGTTCTTAGTTTTCTGACAGAATTTTTTTTTTTTTTTCTCTTTATTTCAGTCCGGGATGACTCTAATCAGAAATTGTTGGGTAATTTTTTCAAGGGATATATTCACTGAGAAGTGCAGTTATCTTGTGACAACTTATGTGAGGTTTTAAGCAAGAAGGATTGTAATGAGCAGGAAAAATGGCCAGGAGGAAGTATTGTTACCTTCCCTCTCCCCTATTTCTTATCCACAAGGGTGAGAACACTCTGTGAGGAGAGAGGACACCCAGGTTCAATGCAACACTTGCGTCCTCTTTGGTGACATGATGTTGGACTTCAGTTAAAATGACTGGGAGGCTCACATGAACAAAGCAGTTTTAGCACACAGCAGTGATAAACCAGGAGTGTCTTGCAGGGTGAGGACCTGAGGAAGGTGAGATGCTGATAGTGCTGTTTTCTTTCTGGTGAAAGGGTAATTGAGATGTGACTATAGAGTGCACATCTGCCTACATCCACATCAAACAACTATTCCCCAACTGTTCCTGCCAGTAAAAGACCATTTAGCTCTTTGTAAGTCTGCCTCCATCACTTCTCTGTTTTTTTTACCCTTCATTCTGGAATAAAGCCTCAAGCTAGGCCAAGAATAGATGTTAGCAGCCTGTGACTTGTTCCTGGTGATAACTTGGGAAATGAAGTCCCAAATCTGCCAAGAAACTGCTTTTCTATGGGTTGAACTCTAATAAATGAGGTAGGGGAGAAATAAAAAGGCCACTCATGTCCAGATGGAGATCTTGAGAACCAGTATGTCCTGGGTCCTCAGGAGGAAGTTCTGTAAGATGCTAGAGGGCAAGATAGGTAGGATTTCTCTGTGATGATTTCAATTCTTTTAGCCACAGGTTTGTCTGTCTCTTGCAACTGAGCCATGGTTTACATGGGTTTGGACCTTGTACACACATCAGTGAATAGTTTGCCTTTACCTTCATGTGTTTCTGCAGAAGTCAGTTCTAACAGAGTGGGCTTTAAAAAAAAAAAAAAGGTTAACAGTGGTTGCTGCAGCAAAAGAGAGAGAAAGGTATTCAGCACTGATCCCAGGGCAGCCAGGGCAGGTCATACTTTTGCAGAGGTGCTATCCTTTTGGAAAGATCTGGACATCATCCAAGCCCAGGGAATGCAACCACTCTGACCCAAGCCTCGTGTGGCCAGGGGATACAAGAGCAGGTGGCATTTCTAAAGCAGAGCTCAGCATGGATTGTAGGTGTAGTACTAAGTGAGGCTACGCAAAAATATTATGCAAGGTTTTAACATTTACAAAACAAAGAATATTTCTCAAGCAGAATCTCTCCCCTCAATTGATGCATGAAGTGAGGAATTTTCAATGCACCACTTTTTCCCAATGTACAATAAATAAAATGTCAGCAGCTGATAGAAAAGACTGAAAAAAAATGATCTTAAAATAGTTACTTAACCTGCACCTTTTCCTTTCAGCTGCTATAATTTCTCTGCCACTCAGCAGCCCAGAGAGCAGTGCTCAGCATGTTTTACAAGCACTCCATGTAACTTGCGGAGAAGAATAAAAAGGTCATCTTTCTAACGCTGTGTAATCCTGCACACTATTAAGTACTAAAGGTACTTCTCTTTTGAACCAATAGTACTGAAAAAAACAGGAGTGAGAGTCATGAGCATTGAAAAAGGGTTCTGTTGGGCATATATGTGATCAAAGCTAAGAACAGTCCTTTGCTGAGAGAGACACACTATGCATTTTCAAGTTGTAGGGCTCGTGTAGTCTTGCCCACATTATAACATACATGCTCAGCTGTGTCCAGTGGAACTATGCAATGGGTTTGCCTTCATTTCTGTATGTCTGCTGTGTGTATTGAATATCTCAGCAAATGATGCTAAAGCAGTTAACTCATGTTTACCCAAATTGAAAAGATAATTGACCAGATCCATCCCTGATGTAACTGTTCCAATCAGTGCAGTTCTGTCAAGGACAAATTTGTCTCAAGAGAAGGAGAATTCCCCATGACATGCCTGTTAAACCAAAGCAGTTGCCAAAAATAAATTAGGAAAAATAAGGCAGCTCTCCAATAAAAAGCACATCTTATCCATGTTCATGCTTCCCTGAAAGGATCCATAAAGATGCTGTTGGAGGATGAGTTCCTGTGGCAGGGTGCTGGTGCAGGGGTCTTGTGCCCAGTCCTTGCCCAAGCAGTTGTGCTGCAGAGACTTCTCTGAGCAGGCACCCAGAAGGCTTGGCCTGGGTCTCCTCCTGGACAGGGCTCCATTGTGGGGTGGGCACAGGCAGGTGCAGAGGGGAAGCTGGTGGAGACCTCCTTGTCTCTTCCACAGCTGTGCTTCTAAGTAAAGCAGGAGCACATATTTGGGTTGATAGACCCAACAGGCTTCTGCTCACCATGCCTGTGACTAGTGCCACTTAGAGCAGATGTGAATGAGAGACAGCTTGTCAGTGAGGTCGAAACTGAGCCCGTTTATTTATCAGCATAAACATCCCTTGGGGGCTGGATTAAATGTTTGCATGCTGAGGAAAACAGATTGTGCCAGCAGAAAGGATGAGTCAGTCCTAAAGAGAGATGCATCTTGCATTCAGCTTCTGTGCCTGCCAAACTGCCCTGCACCCTATTACTGGAGAAGCTCAAGCCCGGAGTGTGATTTTCTAGTACTAGTGGGTATTTTTAGTCAGGTTCTCTCTGACGTTCTCCCTTAAATGCTAGCCATTAATGCAATGCACATTCTGTTTGTGTCATTTTGTCCTTAGAGTTTTCTCAATGGATGGATAATTCTGTAATGAAGGTAACCCTAATGAATAAATAAATGTCAACTCGATATTTCATAAAGTAAAATACTATAGCTATTCTCAGTAACATGCTGAAGTAATTTCACCCTTACAGGAATTCTGATCTCAATTTCAGTGTTTTCAAATCTATCCAATATAAATCTGGATGAACAATTCATTATGAATAATTTATGCAGCATATTTGACCCACTTTTCCATTTGTAAATTACTATAATTCCTCTGTAATGGTTGTGTTTTCCCCTCCAGTTTTTTCCCTACAAACTTAGACTGAGGCCAAGCAAGGCTATCTAAAATAAATGGTAATTTAACTCTACTTACTATTTGCTTCCAGGCTATGGATGCAACACTTCTATGAGAAAATATAATATGGAAAATGCACTTCGTTTATTTAAATTTTGTATTATTCCTCTTTCAGGAAAAAGTATAGAGGTAATTGGTTGTTTGCCAAGAGTTTTATGCAACTATCACTTGCATGTTTATAGAAGTTTTATATTGCGGTTGGTCATTTCTGCATTAAAATTGTTGCTATTTAGTTAATAAAGTTAATTTTGTAAAGAAGCCCTAAAAACATACCAGTAACATGCATAGAGAGTCAGCTGAAACTGCAGAATAATGTATTTGCCTCCTCTTCCCAAGGCTTTGTCTTTGAGCCTCAGTTCTAGAAAAATTCTGGCTTCATTCCTGATTGATGCAGTACAGACACGGCAAGGACATCTTTCTGTGGCTCTTCAGAAGGCTTTACATTCCTCTTTTTCCTGACATAGTTTAAACAGTGAAATTGTATTTGCACAGTGTTTTTCATGAACTGTGTAGTGATAATGTTCCCTCTTTCTCTTTTTGATTAATTATTGTTATACCTGAACACTGTCCCGAGAAGATGAAGAGCTCTTGAGTGTTCTACTCTGTACACAGTTCAGGAAAGGAGTTTCTAACAGTGCATGGGGGCATGAAACCACCTTCACCTTTAATAGTCCCAGTGATTCTGATACAGAGAGTTGTTTTATCTGTCAAACAGCTCTTCTGAAATCTTTTGGCTCTCCAATTTGTTCTTTTCTCTGCTTTTCAGAATACAGTGTAGCAGCCTGTATTTCAGCCTCAATAAAGTTCAGAATTAGGCACTCATCCTTTAAAAGGATTCTAATCCCTTTATAAAGATGGATAGCTTGGTCATGGCAAGCAGAATATAGCTTCTGAAAGAAATGGGAACTATGTACAAATGAGGCAGTAAAAATAAATGACACAGTACATTCACTAGCCAAGCAAGATGTTACAGTCTACATAAAGGCTAAGATGCTGGATTCACAGGACCTTGTGAGCAGAGCTTCTGTAGGCAGAGGCAAGCTGCAATTATTGGTACATTAATGACAGTATGTGATAAGTGAATTCCTGAGACGCTGGTAAATGCTATTCTCATTAAAAGTCAATCAATTGTTGGCACTAAACCCATAGTTTTCAGAGATGCCTACGTATTGAGCCATTAAAAAAATGTCAGTCTGAACTATCATCTGGCAAGAAGAGTCTCAACTGAGGAGTGAAACCTCATTTTAGTAGGTGCTGTAGAGTAAATCTTTTTTAAGCCACTGGAAAATCATACCTATGTGAGATACTGAAAGACACCTTTCTATTAATTTCCTGCAGAAAGGCAGAGGAAGTAGGTTAATGATGTTGGAGTTACATGTTCAAGCTGTTGAAGTACAGCTAATTTTGAAAAATGAAGTGCCCTGGCAAGAGGGCTTGGGGCATTTTATATTTCAGGTGTTGGAAAGATATTACTTGAATCTCTCCAAGACATAACTTGTTCCATCGCGGACTGAATTTGCCTTTTAGGTGTTATCCCCATGGTGTTGATTACTTGTATATCTGAAAAGAATGTAAGTTTCCATTTGGCTTAGGTGACCTGATGATGGTTGCTGGAGGAAGTATTTCTAAATACAGAACCTATGGGAGGGGTCTCCTCTAGAAAATATTGAGCTATCAAAAATGTGGGGGAAATGGCAGGGAAATAACTGTGAATAGGAATGGCTAACATTCACTCCTCACATAAAGCTGAAGAACTAGGCATGTATTCCTAATTTTTTTTAGTTTTAACCAATTGTAAGTGCGGAATGGTACTGTACTATACCAGGGGTCTGGTCAAGGAAGTCTGTTGCGGTGTGGTGCAGGCTGCTCAACACCGCAACGTTCCTGCAAGTGTCTCCACCGGGGAAGGCACTCCAGTTGGGGCGGAGAAGGCACACCACTCTTGCATGCACAGCTGGTGGAAATAAGGCTACAGAGGCAGGAGGGGGCTTCGTATGGGTTCCCAGCAGTGTTTATTAGTGGCAGAGGTTGACGCCTACACAGCAGTGGCCCTCAATGCCCATCCACACACTAGAACGGTCCAGGGACGAAGACAAGGGGAAGTGGAGGGTCCAGGTTTAAGTATGGGTAAAAATGGGGGAGGAGTCAAGTGGCAGGGACCAATCAACGAGAAGGGCAGGTGGGAGAACAAATACATAACCCAATAGGGAAGGTGGCTAGGGAAGACAAACAGGGGGGCAAACCAATGGGGATACAGAGTCTGGGGAACTTGCCAGAACATAGCCATTATACGGCAAACTGGGGAGAGTAATGGCCAATGGGCCATTAACCAATGGGGTTTCAGAACTTGGAACTTGGCCTTATAAGGCAAACAAGGGGAGTGGAACTGGGGTAACTGACAACTGGTCCTTGGACTTCCATGGGAGAAGCCAAAGTCTAGGGGGCGCCCTTCCAGGGCATCCACAGAAGTCTGATAGGCAAGTAGATCACTTAGTGTCCTGGTCTGAAAGACAGGCATGTGCTAAGGAAGGCAGGAG
>WEKY01053538.1:0-18855 GCA_013390045.1 Picathartes gymnocephalus | reverse complement strand
CAGGGGGAGCGGGGGCTGCAGTGCAGTGAAACCCAGAGCACTGCCGATGGAGCCGCGGGGGGCAGGGCAGGGGCAGCAGCCCGGCTCGGCAGAAGAAACAACTTCGCGTGAAGGGTCCAGCAGCAGCAACAGCAGCAGAGACTCCTCTGTCCCCAAAAAGGCAGAGCAGCACCTCCGTGTTCCTCTCCAAATCGCAGCTTCAGCTCCCTCTTTCTGTCCCCATCCCTGCCTTTTATCCGCCCCTCTCCTCCGGGGCTTGGCCACAATCTTTTGTTTTTCTTAAGTACCCAGTAGTTAAGACTTCTTTAGCAACTTAATGGGAAAAAATTCTATACAAAAGGAAAGAAAAAACCCTAATCCCCAACACTTAGTTTTTGAAGGTTGTAGTTGAACAAGGATTCTAACACGGGCTGACCCTTGGAAAGCATTCTCTGATCAGTGATGTATCAAAGTATATTCTCTTTGACTTCTTGCTTATGCAAGCACCTGCCAGCAAAGATTTGTCTCAGCAATTTCACTGGAATGCTAAGACTCTCTGAAACATGAGGGGCCCCTGGGAGATGTGAATAGGGACTCTAAGATACTCACATCCCGGAACAGGGATTTCTGACTGGGGAAAAGACCAGCAGGACATGCAGAACAACAGGAAAGAAGACCTGGCTGAATCAGCTGAGAAGTTCCATTTATTATATGCTGTCTATTTTGTTCTTAGTCATCAAGGTGCATAGATAAATATAATTAGCGTCTTTCAGCCTCAGTCTTGTTTACTCTGACTTTTAAATATCTATGGCCTATGACCCTGCTTCCTTACTGATTATTTCATATTTGCATGTTTTCATATTAGGTAGCTCTTGGGACACATAATATTTTGGGTTAAGACCCTTTCTGATTCCCAAATTGTTCTGAACTAAGATCAGACGTGACTGGAGGGAAGTTGTTAAAATAGTAGTGTGGTATTGTTAAGGCACTGTTTCCTCAGAAGCCTACTGGGAACACAAATGTTTCTTAGAGACTCATGGGCCCAGGTAAAAGGACAGCAGTATTTGTACAACTGTAATCTTGAGGTAATGTATAAATGCACTGCATTCCTTAGGGATGGGTGCCGTGCCTGTGCTGACAGACTGTGAAAAGAAGCTCTGGTGCTGCTCGAGTCTCGGAGTCTCATAATGAAGTTGATTATACCTATTAGTTGATATGAAGGGTTTCTACTTCACTGCAGTTGGAACACATACCCTCAGTGAAGAGCATGCTCATGCAGGGTTTGAGCAAGTTCCTCAGGGGGCCTTTTTTTCCTGGAATAATTTCTGTCTTCTTGGATTGTTCTTCAATCACACTTTGTGCAACAGCCTCATGTTTCTCATTGACATGTTGACAAAATTGTAGTAAGCTATGATGTAAAGAGGTACTGCACACAGGTTGAAAGCACTGGACATCTCGTCAAACTTCAAGTATCTCTTAGGAATGCTAATTAATTCCATTGTTACTCATTCCATTAATGGCCTTTTTTTTTTTTTTGGTAAGAAAAAGATGAAGTGCAAAAGTGTTTTAAAATGTTTATTGTAAAGTACTGAAAGTAGAGTCTTAAAATAAGATCAATACTCTTCTCTGTACCACACAAGTTAAATAAACTGAATTTTTCTCCACTATGTCCAAAGGAACTACTGTATTTTTACTGATATCCCAATTAACATTTCTAGTGTTCATACTGCAGAGGAACCTGACTGCCCACCACACTTTTGTAACACAAAAATTTTGGAAGTTGGAAGATGTTGTTTGTCCCTAAAGCTGTGTGTTTTACCCCAAGTAAAAAAGTAGATTAAATTAAAATTTAATTTAGGGTTTTTGAGTGGCACTTCATTCAAATCAAGAAAAAAATGTGGTCTTCTGTATTTGAGAGGAGTTATTATGTGCTTTTAAACAACAATCTGATAACATTGAACTTAAAATAATGGGAAATTGAATAGGAAGATAAAAAATTATTTATTCATATAATATATATGAACATATAAAAATTTATAAATATTTTATTTGTACATCTATATATATACATACACAAAAGCACAATATGTTTTATACATGATTAGACTTCAAAGATATATTTCAGTTTGACAACTGAATTAAATAATAGTATGCATATTGATGAGTAGTCATTCATATTTAACCTGCTTTGATGAGTTTATAAGTTCATATGGCCCAAGAAGGCTTTTCTCACCCCAATTGATTGGGCAGGAACTTTAATTCTGCCCATCTGGCTTTTAAATAGGAAACTACTTGAAGTTATTTCTACTTTTTAAAACTGCAGATTTAAAGTACAAATGTCTGAAGGTATGTATATGTTGTCCAGTTGGAGCACAGCTGGGTTTCATACCTAATCCTCATCTGCTTGCAATATGTTGCGTGTATGGAAGTTGTTATCTGGAACACACTCGCTGCTCATTAGTATGAGCTGATCTGAGCTGTGCGCATGGTTCCAACCCAGTGTCCCTTGCCCACACAGAAGTCTTCAAAGGAGACCACCCTTGTGGTCTCTCCAGCCCTTACACCCTTATCCTCTCCTGCCTTCACATAAACATTGGGCCCTTAGCTGCATACTGTGTTAAAGGCTGTTTCTGATGGAAAGCCATCAGCAGCATCTGCCTGCAGGCTTCCCCTGGTTCTGGACCTTAAAGAAGTAAGTGGCCAGGAGAAAGTCCAGATACCTCTAGGGAACATGTGCTGTACATGGTGGCTATAGCAGCCCTAACGTCAGCTTCTGGCCTAGGTCCAGGAAGCCACTCTTAGCTACTGGTTCAGATCTAGCATAAAATTATGTAGGAGTTGTGTGAGGAGAGGAATTTATAGGGGCTCTGGGTGGCTGTTTTGGAGAGGATTGGACTGAAACCTCAAATGTAATATTTTGCTGTTTATATCTTTATTTTTTTTAAGGATTTTTTATTATAAACAAAAAGCTTCATTGAAATAAAATGCATTCTAACAAACTGTGGAAGTTGTTCATCTTCTGTACTTGCTCTTACACTGGGCAGGCAGTGTCTAGACCTAGTCTGCAAGAAACTAGGAAGGGAGGAGTCAAAAGTCTTGTCCATCTCCAGATGCCAGAAACTGAAGCAAATGCTGTAGGGGAGTGCCTTTATTCTCTCTGTCTGCAAAACATATTCCTGAACATATGATACTGTAAGTATTCTTCTGAAGAACTAAAACACATTCAAGTGGATAGCAGATGTGCAACCCCATACATTTTATACACCACTTCAGATGCTGATACCCACCCATGGAGCCAGAGATCTGGACCCCAGTCATGCTTTGCTTTGAGGAACTCTGTTACATCCCATCTCACACTGGAGGGTCTTCACCCTGCCTGAGGCTGCAGAAGGCTGGATGAACAAATGTCTTGTTCCCCCTTGTTATTTTCCTTGTTTCAAAAGTAAATGTAGAAAGTGGTGCTCTTTCAGGGTTTGGGTTCTTTCCTGGAATGGTGAGTTTGAACGTTCCCAGGATGCAGAGGACTTAGGCCATTCTTTTGGTGAGCAGAGTCTGTATTTCCTTCTGTATAAGAAGTGAACAGTGCTGCCTTGTCTTAGATGTCAAGGCAATCTTATGGCTCATATGAATCAGCAACCTTATTTTAAAAGAAAGCGCAGTTTTCACAATGATTTTAGGCTGTAAAAACAATTCTCAACTAAGTAAGTAAGTTAAAAATGCAAGTACGTGCCACAAAGACAAAAGAAGGACACAATTTTTGGCATTCTGTTTCTGTATTTTCTTCTGGTTGAACTAGGTGTACTTCATACAATGTGCTGACTTCTGTGACTCCTCTTTTAAACTGATTATCTTTCCTAGATATCATACAGGAACCTGGATTTTTAACTCATATTTGTGATCTGAATTCCCACACTGGGCTGCCTGAGTAGCTATAGTATGGAGCAAAAACAGGACTGGAGAAAAGGTGCATTTCCCATGGGGTAGGTCATTGCTCACAACAAATGTAGCCTCATTATCCTTCTCTTATCATATTTCCTGTGGAGAAAACCTAGACTGAGTTTTGCCATAGGGTACTTCAGTATGTCTGTTATTTATTCACACTGGGACAGCAAGAAAAAAACAGAACAAAACAAATTTCCTCACTTTGTCCCTTGGTATCACTGCTCTAATATTGTCTTTATTCTACAACTTTTAAGTTGGTTCCACTGGGACTGACCATAGCAAGAAAGAAAAGAGAGAATTTTTTTTTTTTTTAACAAAGGAAAAACATCTGCTTAATGCTGTCAGCTGGTCTGCCATGTGAAAACTTCACTTTTTTTTTTTTCCTCCAGTTTCTGCTTCTACAGCCTCTGCCTCTCTCACAAAAATGTTCCAGTTCTGGGCACTAAGTGGCAAACATTGTGTGGTAGCCATAGACTCCCTAACAAGTTAGATCAGAGAAAATATTTGGTGATTCCAGCTTAATACAGTGAAGTAGCTGGTATTTTATATAGACTAAAGCAGAGCTGCCAGTATCATCGGGCATCATGGTTTTGCCTCTTGTCTTGGAAAGCAGAACAATCTCTTGTTAACTAGGAAAGTAAGCTCTGATAGACTCTGCAACAGGTTAGGAAATTGCTGCCAACTCTAGAAATTTGAAAGAATCATAGCCAGAATAATTATTAGAGAAACAAGATCCTTTGGATTCCCTGTGACATCCCCTGACCTCCAAATATCTTAAATCATTGAGACAAATGAGTTTATTGAACAGCTGCAGTAACTTGGTGTGGCGGGCTGAACCTGACTGGATGTCAGGTGCCCACCAAAAGCACTCTGTCACTCTCTTCCTTGCTGGGCAGGGGAGAGAACATAAAACAAAAGGCTCTTGGGTCAAGACAAGGTCAGGGGGAGGTCACTCAGCAATAACTGTCACAAGCAAAACAGGAACAACTTGGGGAAATTACTTATTTTCAATAAAACCCTAGTTGGTTAATGAAAACTAAACCAAGTTCTGCCAGTAAACCTACTCCAGCTTGGACTCCTCTCTCCACAGAGTCAGGGGTCCTGCCAGGAGCCTGCTCCAGCGTAGACTTCCCATGGGGTCACAGACTCTTTCAGGCAACCACCTGCTTCTGGGTGGGCTCCTCCAAGGGCTGTTGGTGGACTTCAGCTCCTCTGTGAGCCTCCAGGGGCTGCAGGGGAATCTCAGCTATGCTGCCTGGAGGACTTCTTCCCTGTCCTCGTTCGCTGACCATGGTGCCTGTAGGGCTGTCCCTCTCACATACTCCTTTTTCTGTTTGCAGCTTATGTTGTGATTTTTTCCCCTTCTGAAATCTGTTACCAC
This sequence comes from Picathartes gymnocephalus, assembly GCA_013390045.1. Taxonomy (NCBI): domain Eukaryota; kingdom Metazoa; phylum Chordata; class Aves; order Passeriformes; family Picathartidae; genus Picathartes; species Picathartes gymnocephalus. The sequence continues at coordinate 13,553 of WEKY01053538.1, read as the reverse complement.
AGAGGCACTACTACCAGGGCAGTCAGGCTTGGACTTGAGCAGCAATGGGTCTGTCTTGGAGCCAGCTGGCATTGCCTCTGTTGGACAAGGGAGAAGCTTCTGGCATATTCTCACAGAAGCCACTCCTGTAGCAAAACCTTGCCACACAAACCCAATACATTCAGTTTCAGTGCGTACAAATACTTTATGATTAAATCCAACAGGACAGAGTGCCAGGAGATGACACAATCCAGCTTAACACAATCAGAAAATTTTATCTATTTAACATGCTTTCTGCCCAGCTCACCCAGTGACAGTTAAGCTATAAAAGCATTGGCCTGAATGCAGAATCTTAACAGGTGCAACAGGTGGAACGCATTACTTTATGTTATTAATAAAATCCTAAATCTAAGTCCATGGAGCCAAGTCTCCCAGCTTTTCCTCCCTTAGTGATTTGCTGCTGAAGGAAAGGAAGAGTTCCAGAACACTAACCAAAGGTAAAAGCTTCAAGTACACTGATCACACCAACTACTGAGAATAGTAATCTAGAGGGGTTGTGATAGCAGCATACTTCCTCCATTGCTTGTTTTAATTCAAACTGGTAGAATCATAGAACTTGCTGAACTTTGCATAAATCACCAATAGTAATACTCTTTCAAAGGTAATCCCAACACTAATATCCCAGGCAGGGCAAGAAATAATTAAAATTTTGTAAATTCCATATAGAGGTTTCCAATATTAATGTGAAGCACCTTACTCAATAAAAAAGAACAGTAGTTTCAGTTCATAGAAATTAATATTTAAAAACTATACTGTAAAGCATTTTCTTTCCGTTGCATTTTTTTCCCTTGCAATATTCATTCTTTTTGACAATAATGTCATTGTTTTCTCCAACTAATACCTTTCATTTTTCCTGTATAAGGGCTGAAATGATGACACATCTCACATATCTCACACATCCTTCCCCCATCACTGGGCAGCACTATATAGCTCCATAGATACATCTCAGATGCCTAGATAGCTCTTTCCACAAAAGGAATCCAACTTCAAACCCCTTTGTTACAGGCCCAGCTCATCTGGCCCTCTTCCTGATGAAGGGTTTGTATAAGGAAACCGAGACTCCCCACAGGGGGTGGCAACCGCTGGTACGTATCTGCAGCTGTCAAATAGAGCAGCACTTCAGAGAAATGCTTTCAAATCCTCCAGGATTTTGTTTTCTAATTAGCTTTGATATATAGCCATCTCTGAGCTTGACCCTATTCATGAACAAGTTACTGTGACATCTCGTTACAGTTTACAGGCATCCACAGTACAAACACAAAAGCAGCCCAGGGCGAGCTCTCCAAATTCCTCACAGATTGAGGTATTTGGATTCAATAACAAGATTAGTGATTTTAGATTACTAAGGAAGAAGCCAATTAACTAGATAATGCTTGATCTGTCTCCTAGTATAAAAACCAGAAGGAATGGAGTTACTTGGCTACTTGGAACTTTCTGTGGCTAAAAAATGGCTATTTTGTAAATAATTGAATTGAATGCAGAGAGCTAATGATGCAAACTCAATAGATTTACTCTTTAAAAAAAAACGTAATGGAGTGCCCATGCATAACACAATGGCACAGCCAAATGCCAGTGTTGGAGAGTTACAGACAAAGCCAAACTTTGACATCTGGCCGCTGAGCTTTCCAAGCTTATTCAGTTAGTGATTGCAATGGATGACTATGTTAAAAAAGAGAGAGCAAGCTGAGTAGGGATGCAAAACAACCACCTTTCACTCCCATTTCTTCTCCTCCTCCACCTCCATATGTCACAGTGCTAGTGAAAAGAATGAAATCCTGCCAAATTAATAGTTCAATCCCATGTCTGTGACAACATTTTTGGAACACAGAAGCTGTTCTAAAACCTAAGCTTGTATCAATGTCTAATCTGTGACCTATTAGACAGGATATGTTCGGAGTGAAGCTCAGAAAATTGGCCTTTTTCAGCCCACAGAATCAGGTAATCCAAATTCACTGTGATCATGCTGCTTTAAAAATGATGTTTTGCAGCACTGTGTTGTCACTTGACAGTGCATGGTGTCAGCAGGTTGCTGGTGAAGCTCAGGGTGCCTGATGATACTGGCCATCATTAATGGCTGATTGAGAACTGCTAGACTTCATCTTGTGGTTCTCTGGTAACTGCGATTGGCTCTTTTGTATTTCTTTAAGAATATTCTTAATTCTTTCTAAAAGGCTTATGAACTTTAACAAATAGCTGCCATTTAAAGTCTCTCTACATTTTGATACTGAGGGAAAACGATTTGAGTTAAACATAGGAATTTTGAAATTGATTATTGAAATTACATTAATCCCCCAAACCAGTGGAAACTATTATGTGAAATGAAACTTACTTTCAGTCACTGTAATTTGCTTTCCTTTGGACTTTAGAAGTGATATAAATTAAATTTAATTTAGCCTTGTTTCTTTCTGAATAAGAGTGTCCATATAAAAGGTTTAATCTGGTTTTATGGTTATTTAGATTAGCTTTACTGAGGAAGATGAGAGAAATTACATGGGAAAAGATAAATAGAGACTACAGAATAGCCCTTTAGAGTATGTAAACTGTATCTTGTTACCCAACCCTTATTTAGTCTTTTTACAGAAACTGCAGATGCAGTGGTCATTTTCTGTAATTAAACTGTCATGGTAATATTGAAATAGTTTGAATGTAGGCCTTAATAATGGTAAAAATTTGTACATGTGCACATTTATCTTTGAAATCAGTGGATTACACAAAAGTATGAGAGTCAGCCACCTGTGCTAGTGTTCACAAGGTACAGGCCTGGAAGTACAAAGTAGGATATGGCAGAAGGAGGGGCCTTGTAATCTGTTGTTTATCCATTTCTAGGCTCATAAGAATGTAAAGAGGAATTTATTTTTTTCAGCTTTCCCCAGGGATTCATGCCTCAATTTCTCTACTGTGGGCATAAGTGACTAGCTGTGGACATCTGCAGTGTGGACATATTTGTCTCTTTTCCACAGTTTTTTACAACTTTTTACAACTTGTCTTTTTTGCAGAAGACAGCTGTAATAGTCTTGTTCCTTACTCGTCAAGGACTATGGAAATCACCATGTGTAAGTGGCCTCTGCTGCCCAGTTATCACTGATGGCCCAGAAATTATGCCTATGCTCCTGCAGAATGTGTATGCTTCAAACTGCCCGTGGTTTTAAGGGAAGAGAAAGGATAGTGCCATGGTCTGAACCATGCTCTTTTTTACTCTTCCCTATTAATAAGCCTGGAGCAAAATTCAAGATGCATTTTTTTTTTCATAAAAGAGTTAGGAATTTGATTAGTTACAGGCAGTGCCTGGAGGTGAAGTTAAGTGTATGCTACCAGTTCAGGCCTTGACCCTTCCAATTATGAAGTTTTCCAAGATGGTCAATCAGTAACAGACTACTGCAGAAACCCTAAGTGATGCTGTTTCAGGTGATACCTCTGCCAGATTCAAGTATAGCTCTGAGATCAATAGGGTGAAAATTTTGAGTAATGGTTCATGTGTTCATTATCTGCATTTTACAAAGATTCAAGATTTCACACACACTTTTCTATGTACCACTGAACTCCTTTCCCCTGAGCAATTTATTAAGCTTGTCATTGGTTTGCTCTGTGGTGTGTTATTAAGTGTAACTATTCATAAGCCATGCAGGGATTCCCCTCTCTGAAAATTTAGTACTACAGCATTTTGAAGAGTATCCCATTCTCTCTAACAGAGAAAGGGCACGATTAAGCTCTCTGAGAGCATTACTTCCAGAAAGGCTGGCAGTCTAGTCTGACCTCCTGAAAGGAGTTCAACAGTGGCCGTGACAGACAGAAGAGAGACTGTACTCAGCACCAAAAGTAGAACTATTTGGAGAAAACAGAAGTGTAGTGAAGGTAGGGCAGAAAGCAAAGAATCACCTATGTAACTCTACACACAGCTTCAGATTTAAAGCATTTTATTGCATTGCCAACATCGCACTTTTATCCTGTCCAGTCAACCAGATTTTATGCAGCAGCTGTTGTCACCATATCCAGATGTGCTTATGTGTCAATAGATTGGAAACACCAGGTCCCTATTTGAGCTGCACCCTTATTTCCCAGAAGACCATGGCTGATGATCAAAGCCTGAGATCATTTTTTTCTGGCCTTCCTGCTGAGGATTTGACTCATCAGAATTTAGGCTGGGTCTTGAGCAGGACATCATTGTATAAAATAAGATCAAGGCACAGTTGGAAAATTCCTGAATGGTGTTTGTAAAAGTCTCATGATGCTTACTCCCTGCCTAGATCCATTTTCAAAGACTTTGGGAACAAAAGGGTATTTAAAAACTTTGAATGCAGGCTACACATAATTTGGTACAGGAGAGTACTTCTCCTTTGCCTCCCCATGGTGCCTAGCTTGCTGCAGCAGCTGAAAGGCGTGAGTTTTAGTGATAAAATGTTCGCAAGTGCCAAAAGTTATACTCCAGTGAAAGGCTAAATGTTACTAGTTAGTCAGAACTGAGCATTCAGCTGTTTATTTTTCCCAGAAACCTTAACAATTTACTTTCAAACATACATCTGAAGAAGGAGGTTCTTCTCTGCGCAGTGACAGCTGGCACTGTCTCTGAGGAGACCAGGGCCACCAGTGCTTCCATTCAGCAAGTTTGGCTCTACCTGAACTCCAGCAGAGCACTCTGTGGGTCTGCGAGTCATGGGCAAGGCCACTGTGCCAGGATCGGTAGGGGAAAAAATGCAAAATTCATGAGCCAGGACAGGGAGCAGGGATCAGTCTTTCTCTATAAGGATGGTACCTTCTAAAAGGCACAGCATACTTGTTACTGGTTATCCAGCTGTTTATTCATCTGGATAAAACCACAGAAGGGATTCTGGTTATTATTGTCTGAGTTTTCTGTTTTGCAGGTGAGTGCCCTGACTACCTCATTTTGCAAAGTGCACGTGCTCTCTGATTTTTCCCAGAGTCTTCAGAGTTTTCCTACGTAGCATGATCATGCCAGGAAAGGCATGGACGCTGACCACATCCAGATTAACTTTCTTTCTTACAGACATGAAAGAAAGTACCAGAAGTTGTTGTCTGCAACCTCACAAGCTGAAGAAGGAAGTTGCTCTGGTTTCATACTTTCCTCATCGCCATGTTGGCACTTCCAACCCTGCTTCTGCAAAGAAGGGACTGTCTGTATCTTTGCAAAATTGACTGTAAGTTTCTCTCTAGAGAGCAGGACACCGTGCTGTGGATCCAGACTTCATGCATACATAGATATGTATGTACGGGTGCATGTATGGATGTAAATATATTAGTGTGTATATATATATATATATATATATGAAGCCTGAGTTAAACTCTGTTGAGGGACAGGTTTTGAGGCCTTTCATTGTGCTTAGTGTCTCCTAATGACAAGACTTAGATGACTACTACTGAGGGTAGCGTGTCTGTTTATAATTGGCCTTTTGAGGTAAAATCTCAGCTCTGGATTCCACCCCAAGACCCAGAAGTCCTGGCAGAGGCCTTGCAGAGTGTTATTTTCAAGTACATGTATCTTTTATTGGACCCAGACCTCAGATATCAAAAATGGCTTATTGTGTGCATCTCATGTGACCTAATGCTATGAAGAACACGGAGGTAATTAATGTATATTGTGGCACAGGGAATTGGTTATGTACCAGCAAGAGCTAAACAGCACAAGAGGTCAAAGGAAAGATATGTTAAAAGTTTTGCACCATGTTGTTATGTGCACCTGCATTTTGGGAAGGGGAAGAGAGGATTAAAGGTTTCTCACAGTTGGGCCACATTCCTTCCATGATTATTTAAGTATTACATGAAGCAGATTCTAGCTCACACAAATATCCGATTAGTGATGATAAGACTGGCAAGGAGAAGGCGTTCAGTGTGTGAGGTCAATTATATTTTGCTGGAATGAAATGTGCTTGTGAAAAGTGTTCTGGTTCACCAGGGAAAGGTTTAGGCCTTGATTCCTCCCTGGATTTTTTTTCTTGGTTCAGAATGGTGTAGACCTCACAGAGTTTATGAAATATCTAAATATAAATTTCTTGCTAAAGAAGCTATACTAGCTCAGAGTGAGGAAATGCAAAGTTATATGTTTATTCTGGCAAAAGATGCCGATATAAAGGGTGCTGTTTAGAAAAATTGTACAGTGCTGCCTAGAAAGTAGTTCCTTTTTTGGGTAGGAACTGCCTGTTTGTTAGATACCTTTGACAGTCTAATTTCAGTAGTATACACCAAGACACAGAGAGTCAGCTCTTCAGTCATGTAGTTTTTGTTTGTCAGCAGGTTTGTGGAAACAATGTCTGGTGAATCTAGATCAGTACTTTAGTACATTTGTCCCTGTTACTTTGCTCTGGGTCATGGAGCAGTGTCTGAAAAAGGTGGACTGCTCTTGGTTGAAGTAAACAAAATTATGTGCTTCAGGAGAGCCTTTAGTGTGTTCCAGCCAGTTGTCCTATTCAGTCCATGGAACGAGACTAGACCTGCCTCAGGTACTGCTCCCTGAAACAGGCATAATGTGTCCTGCAGATCCTTAACACCAGCTGTCCCGCTCTGTGTATTCACTCTTATTACACATCACTTCTTACTAATGCAGACAGGAGCCAGGCTTTACAACCAAGACTTAGGAACAGAAGGGAAAATTAGAAGTATTAAAGCATTTCTATTCCTCATCACCACTTGGCTTCAGTGTTGGATTTTGTCACTGAGCAGCACAGGCATTTTTGCCACTTAAGATCAAGATTTGCGGAGTGATTAGACTGGCATTAGATCTTTCATAGCGCATTTATTATTTCATAAGAGATTTTAGTTTCCTCAGCATGAGTAAGCAGAACAGCATGACTCCTTGTCTTCCTTCAGAACTCATGGTATGAGATAGAGAAATGCTGTTGCAAATAAATCAATAGTATTTTGACTCTACTTAAGAAACCTCTTTGTGTGGGAACAGAGATCTGTGACTTATGTCCTTTGCAGTTTCAGTACTGGTCTTCTCTTTAGGCTAGCACAGTCTATCCCCTAAAAATAAATGCAGGTTGAACCCTGTAGGTTTGCCCAGAGGAGACTACAGAGCAGATTAGTCTAAACTGCTAGATAATAAATATAATTATGATGGTTATGTTCAAGAACATTTGTTTCATCTGTGAAATCGTATGTTGCATCTTGATTAGCAAAATAGTTTTGATTTAAGGATGGAACACAATGGCCAGTTGTGATGTGGTTACTGCTTTTTTTTTTGGAAATAAACTGTCCTGGAGAACTAACCTAGCTTGCACAAGGAGACAGCCCAATGGATAGGTACCCCCACAGTCACCTTGGAAGAGGCAGTACTAAGGGGAAGACTTCAGGCTTCAGCTGTCAAATTCAGGCTGGCTTAGCTCCTGACAGGACCAGTGGGGAGAGACATCTTTGGCGGGCAACGTGCCCCAGTCATCTATCTTAGTGTGTGATGTACTGTGCTTGGGAGACCTCTCTCTTGCTCTCTCAGAGCTTATTTTATACTGGATATTTAATATTTGAAGTGCTGATGTGACTTTCATCCTAAATTTCTGTTCCCTCTTCTGCCCTCTTCTCCTCAGTGTGTCACAGTAAGAATTATGTCTGTTTGTCTGCAAGACAGTTATAAAACTGAAACAAAACCCCTTCTCTACCTTCCAGGACCATTTTGCTGTTAACTTCAATATTTTTTTTGTAATCAGGCTCCTCAGTGTTGGAGACAGAAGATCCTAAAAGATCCTAAAAATTGCCATTATGAATTACAAAATAGAAAGTGTTTTCACATCTCATATGACCTTATACTGAAAACATTCTTTTGATCATTCAGTGACAATAATTTCTCAAGCATGTTCTTGCAAATGTCTTTAAAAGAGTAACAGAAATTACACCTAATAGTTTTTCTGTGAGGTACTGAAAAATCTTTAGCTTTGGGTTGATTTTCCAGGGCATTAAATGACTTTGTTAGAGAGAGGCCAGACTGCAATGTAACATGAGGCACTGTGATTACTAAAGCCATTGCTGGTTATATTGCTTGTTGCAAGCAGTGTGGTGAGAGAATGTGTCAGTGCAAAGAGTAGTGTGGCATTATCAGCCTGTCCTTTTCTCTCCATCTTCTCTTTCTCTTGCAGAAAAAGAGTTTGCAGTGAATTGCTTTTAAAAAACTGAAGACCTACAGAATAAACTGAGGGCAACAATTCATGCTGCAAATGGAAAGGGATCTGATAAATGTGGTGCATTTTCTATTTGAAAAACACAGCAAGCTGAAAAACAGGGGTTTTGGGTGCTTTATACCTGTGCTTGATGGGACTGTTTCAGATCTAATAGGTGTTTCTTAATCCATCCAAAATAAGTTTTCTCATGCCAAGCACACTTTTTGCTCTATAGCAAACTAGAGCTAACGACTCACCAAGAAAATCCAGTGGACATATGAAGTGTCTCTGTTTTGAGCTGCTAGGAGCTTGAGATGTCTTCCTTCTTTCCATGGGGTTGTTTCTATACAAAAGCTAATTCAAATATTTACAACTATTCATTTGTACATGTACTGCTGTAATATCAATCAGGACAGCATCTGAGGACCTTTACCTTATTTTAGGAGTGTTCACTTTTGGTGCAAACTGTGTGTTTACCGCTCTAGATATGTGCTTTAGCAATGCACAAATGAAACAGACCCTTGCATAGAGAAATAAAACCGTTTGATGGATTTCAGAGTTCTGAAAAAAAGTAAAGCACAGAGGACTATTGTAATCAAACACATGCTAGGCAGGTGGCACAGCCAACATGCAGCACTGCATAACTATGGCAAGGCAAAATTCAGAAAGATGATGGGCACTGACGACTCATTTCCCAGCCTGTCTCTAGCTGGTATATTTGTCTGGGAGTCCTATAGACACCTAGGGCAAATAATGCTAACTTATTCCAATCTGAGGTAGCAAATGAAGGCTTGAGAAGGTAAATATTCTCAAGTAATATGTACTCAGCTAAAACAATCAGCCTGCAATTCATTATTCTTTGGGGAACATGGAGATAGCATCCAAAAATTTGATTGCCCCAGGGATCTCAGAACATGTATAATGTTGAGTCATGCTTGGAAAAAGAAGGTAATAGACCTCGTTCTGGAAGGGAATGACAAATAAATAGGAATTATATTTCTAGATAATGCTTTCACTGCTGTTCTTAGTATCCTTTGGTTGATATTATTATCTATGTAGTTTTGTTTTGTACAATGCCAATAAAACTAACCAGTGATGTCTGGAGAAAGGACAAAGACAAATCCTGAGCCTGACACTGATTTACCTCTTCAGCTGGGGCCTTCTGGACAGGAACAGCCTTGTCATCAAGAGGCCACTGTCAGAGGTACAGTTCCTGGATGCTCTTTGGAGCTTTGCCTGATGGCTGCTTATTTCAAGAGCCTTGGCTTCTCCTTGCTCTGGAGCTAGCATTCAGACATGAAAAACGACAGTCAGGCATTTGCTTTTCAGGTGAACATCCATATATCTGTCAGGGGACAAAAGAGTAGCTGAAGGAGACGGGGTATTTGAATATTTATGGGCACAGAGAATGCATGATTTCCTCTTTAACGCTACCCAGACTTGAAAAAAAAAACCCAGAAAGGGTTGGCAAAGGAAAAACATTAGTTTGTTACTTGGCTGACAAACAAATAGGTGGTGTATTTCTATTCTAATGTTGTCGCTGACATTTTTAGTATCATTTATTTGGTGTTACCCTATTTTGATCTATAAATACTTGCTGACATATATTTGAGCTGTAAAATACACTCTCTGTGTATTTTTAGAACAAAGTAACCCCTACCCTATTTTTTACACAGGGGGAGAGGAAAAATGTGGAACAGTAATTAATTGAGCTTTGAGTTTTGTATTAGCAGGGAGCTTTGCATATATTAATGTGTTTGAAATTAATGATCCTTTAATTAGCATGATAAACCAGAAAACTAAAGCAAATACAGGATGACCAACTCTTCCTTTAAAATTGTCAGAATCTGCGAACCCCACTGATACGAGAACTATCAGTGTTTAAAATGCATATTTATTAAGATTACAAAAGCCTACATATGATAAGAGAAAAAAATCTACTCATTAAAATAAAAGTAACATTTTGAAAGTCTTTAAGAAAAATTTGCGTATCAGAGAATGAAATCCAGTTTGGAAATACTCTTCTAGCACAGTTCACTAGCTGGTTTTCCTGAGATTAGACTAATCAGCTAACACGGAAAGAGCTGGCATTTGGTTTTACTGATGCATTGCAAAAGTACTCTGTAGGCTTTGATTAAGGTTTTACGCTGCTGTTAGAAAAATGCCTGTTGTAGCAGTGAGGAAATTTACATTCTCCAGGTCCATGTGTTTGGATATTATGAATGAGAAAGGATTGTGTAAGGAGTGTCATCTGGATCAAACCAGGGAGACTCCTACTTGTCAGCTCAAACAGCAGAGCAGGCTGCAATTTATTTTATGTTTAGTAAGCAGATAAGATAAAAACAAGTAGCATCTAGGAAGAAGGAAATTGTGAGAAGAGAGAAGAAACTGCCTAAAGGAACTGTGGAAGCTTTGCAGCTGACACCCACAAGTGAGGGTGCAGTCAACATGCTCGAAGGCAGGGCTGTGTTCAGAGGGACCTGGGCAGCCTGGAGGAACAGCCAACAGCAGCCTCTTGAAATTTGATAAGGAAAAATGAAGTTCTGCCCCTAGGCAGGGAGAGCTATGAGGATGGATTGGCTCTGCTGTGGGGCAGCTCTGCTGTAGGTGCTCTTTGGGTTTGGTAAATGGTGAGCTGGGTATGAGCCAGCAGTGAATCTGGCAGCAGCAATATCCTGGGCTTTATGAATAGAAACAGCCAGCAGAGCAAAGGAAGTGATTACTCCCTCAGCTCAGCATTTGTTACACTACACTTAGGCTACTGGATCCATTTTTGACTCCCCAGTTCAAGAAAAACATTGATAAACTGGAGGGAGTTCAGTTGAGGCCACTAGAATGGGAGCAGGAAGGGAAGTTATGCTGTGAGGAGAAGCTGAGGAGGGAGCTGGGGTTTGTTCAGCCTGGTGAGGACACAGCTTTGGGGGCACCCAACTGCAACCCACCAGGCACCTACAGTGAGGATGGAGCCAGACCCTTCAAAGTGGTTTGTGGTGGGAGGATGCTGAGCTGAAAATTGACCCTCCATGGGGCAGGAGGTTGCATTAGAAATAAGAAGTCCCTTGCAAACTGATCTGTCCTGTAGTCCTATAAAAAGTATGAAAAGGAAGTAAATCAGGCAAATAAAAATACTGGAGCAATTTATCTGCCAGAGATTCACATGCAGAAAGGTCTTTCCCGACCCAGGTCACAAGTGCTTTTTATGCACTGGTGTGGCAGCACAAAGAGGCAGTGTAGTAGAGTAGTAGATAGATTTCCTGGTTGATAAGCATTCAAAAAAGACATCCATTCCACTCAGTGAGCAAAGCAAGGCTTCTGAAGTCTCAAAAGGGAAGCAAACCTAGAGAGAAAAAGAGAGACTTTAAGACAGATAGTGAGACTATAAGAGTGCTCAGGTAGGCACAAGTGCTCAGTCTGAGGCTGGACTTGGACTTGCTCTGAGTCGTCATGAATAATAAGTTAAAACAACGACAAAAGCCTTAGAAGTCTGCTGGTTGGTTTTATTTAGGACTGACTGAGATCTTTGGGGGTAAAAACTAAAATAGGAAGAGAAGATCAAATGCATAATTCAAAATTATAAGAGAACATGAGTCACATGCTGAATGCCACAATATCAAGTCTCAGGTTTAGAGATACTATTAAAATACAGTAGTTAAAAATCAACATACTGTTAGTGAAGGAAATTGCAGCCAATTTGCTGATTAATCCTCCTTCAATCCTGTAGAACAAGGCCTACATAAAAAGCATCAGAGGCTAAAACTCCAGGGCCCTTGAATACATTTTTTAATGAAGTTATTTTAATCAATGTTGAAGAATTATATATATATTCAGGGATACTGCACATTTTGGGTGATTTGCAATGGGCGCCTGAGCTTTTTGTTTTGTGTCACTGGCTTGAATACTGCCCAGCACTGGAGTGGTTGCATATCATGAGTACTATCTGCTGGCTTCAGTCTAGTTTCTAGTGGGCAGGTGTCTATACTGTGAAAAAACATCGTGACCATTGACACTAATTTGTATCTTTATTGAGAATCATTGTAGAGGAGCCAATATTCAAATGTGTATGACTCCTTTCAGTTTTTTCAGGGACAGAAATGGAGTACTAGAATAAGATTGATGCATCACTGGAAAATATTCATGGGTTGTATTTCTACGTGTATATATATATTTATATGCATTACTTAAAGACAACCGAGAAAAATACAGTTTCCAATGCTTTAAATTTTACTGTTCCCAAAAATTCACATTGAAAAAAGATCACATAAAGTTTACCTTGCAATAAAACTGCCTTTCTGATGTTTACTTCATCACCATGCTTGCTGTATTTAATGTATTCTCAAACTATTTTCTTGCACAAGAGCTTTACCAAATAAAAAACAGAGTGGAGAACTGCATCCCCAACCCTTAATGCCTGGCAGTCACAGAAGATGACAGTTCCAGAGCCCCACTAATGCTCACAGCTTCCCCTATCAGTTGGCTGCTGCTTTGCATAAGGGGGGTATTTCAGAAGAAGGTCATTGAGTAGGGGCCTGGTTATAGGAATTATTTCAGGCTTTGGTAGCCTTTCTGTATTTGAAACTGGAAGGATATACCTGCCTCCTCGATTACCAATAGAAAGGGAAGACATCTTTGCACAACCCTGATGAAGACCCCAGATGCCTTTTCAGCCTCAGGTGGAGCAGCTGGAGGAGGGGCTTCTGAGTGGGACAAGAAAAACCTCATGGCAGAGAGAATAGTAAGGATAGATTTCTTATTTTCCTTCTAAATAAAGAACTAGAGCCATTGCTGGGGCATGAGAATGAAAGATGCGGCCAAACATTTAATGATATGGTCCATGCTAAAAATAGAAATATTTCCTTTGATCTTTTCACCTCATGAAAATGATGAACTCACCTACACCATCCAGCTGTCATCCTACAGCCTTTGGTTGTGATCTTAAAAATAATTTATATGGTCTGGTGCGGATAAAGAGACAGTTGGCAAAAGAAATAGTGTAGACATAGCCAAAATATAGAAACATGCAGCCAAAGAGAGGCACTGAACATTATGATTTTTGAAATTTTTTTGGAAGTGCAAAGGCATTAGAATTGCTAGAACTTCATAATTTTGCATTATTTATTCCAATAAGGGTGTATCCATTTAAGCCAGTAAATATAAACATCTNNNAGTAAATATAAACATCTCCAGTCTAAGGAAATTACTTGCCTTACCCTTTTTTTTTCTGGCAGTTTCTTCTTGTGATTACTTTCTTAGTGTGACACGTGAGGGTGCCTAAAACTTATGGACCCCAAAGAAATCTATTGTGGAATTCAATTTCTGACTGCTTCTGGATGTTGATGACTGAAAATAATTTGATATTAATCTTTCAGGACCAGCCAAGTCTGTGGGAAATGAAGCTTGTACTCCTGCTTTGTC
>WEKY01053537.1:94490-128523 GCA_013390045.1 Picathartes gymnocephalus | reverse complement strand
CAAGAGTAAGATAAACATTTTGCTTACTGTCCAGCTTCAAAATAGGCTTCACATAACACTTCAGAATTTGATTTTTGTACTACTGTTATTAGTAATGAAGTCAAGAATCTGGGCATGTGTGTCTGCGAGAGGCTCAAAAAGCTATTCCTGATCTACAAGGCAAAAAGCAAACACTGAAATTAAAACACACCTAATCCCATTCTCTTTAAAATACATATAAAATAATGCCATATTATTTGTGGTAACAACTTTTTGAGATGAAAAACCATATCCTCAAGCACAGCACCAGGGAAACAATCAGTTCACACAATTGAGTATCCACATCTAAGCAGATGGTAAAGCAATATTTCCACGATTTCAAAAGTCAAACTACTTATTTTAACAACAGAGCTCATCAAACAGTTCAGTTCTTTAGAAGTGTGAAAGCATCATCTAAAGTATCCTTTAAGAAACTCACTAAAGAGTTTCCATGCACAATCTGAACTTTAAAGATTATACATTTACAAGTGAAGGTCTGCTCCATTTGCCCTACTTTCTCATCCTTTGGACAGCTAACCTGCCCCATATATTCCAGTATCCATAGCTAGGATGGTCCAGAAGAAATGTGCTATTGTTGCTGCTTCATGAATAAATGTTAGAATAGGAAGATAATGAATAATAGAGCATTAAGAACTGCCTGTTTTCAGATGAAGTTTGCATTATTTGTACACTACAGAGAAATAAAGGTCTCTATATTTCATTTTTCACAGTTCACTTTCAGAGTTTAGTCACTGGGAAATCTATAGCAGTTTTCTCACATGGTCTGCTTGCTTATGAGGTCTCACATGAACCTTGAAGTTTGTACAGCACCATGTTTTGCCAACATTTTTACAAATTCCTGGCCACAGTCCTGACATAACCAATGAATATATTGATCTGGAAAAAAAAAATTCTGAGCAAGCCAAAATACTCTGGTTTTTTTCATTTGATCTTTTAAAAGTAAATCATGGATATGTTTTATAATTTAAATATAACTATTTCTAAAGAAAATCTGTCGTTCAGTGAACTCTCAGTCCTGAGTAAAGTCTTCTCAGGAGCTTTAGTGTACAAAGTGGTTTAAAAACTTTTCAATTCTGAAACAAATGTGCACACATTTCTGTAGCTAGTGTGTTTCCCTTTATGTGAATACTGTTCAAGGATTTTTGGTATTTTTATATAAAGAATATCTCTAAAAATATCATCAAACAGTTCTATCCATAGCTGTAGATAAGTGCATTAAAGGAAGGATTTGGGAATACCATATATGATTAATATCACCTATTCCAAGACTTTGTTTTTATTTCTTTATGGCTTGAACAGGTTTCAATGCCTAAAGCAAATATTTCTGATATCAGATGTCATAAGAAACCTGAAAATTCTGAGGAAAAAAAAAGTAACTAAAGTAGTTCCGATATCTGTAAGGAGACTGAGGGAAAATAGGTATCAGCAAAATGAGCATTTGTCCTTCTTCAAAATATTTGAATGACCTCTTCTTTGAAGAGGTCTAGCACATGTTTTGGAGCATGATAATTAGAATTGGAAGCTGGATGTATATGTGCTAAAATTATCTTTTTCCAAATATCAGAATCTGACCCTGTTATCAAATGGCAAGATACAAAATAATTTAAAGTAAAAGTATTAGACTAAATACACTAAAGGAAGCATCTCATATACTCTTAGTGTAAAGGGAATACTAAACAAAAACACCCTGCACCATGAATTTCATCCCTGCTGCTAAAGGAAATTACACAGTACAGATAATAGATGCAAGAAGCTCTACACTGAAATGAAGCAGTCTTGGCTGTGGCTCTTCCCCTGGAGAGCAGCCCTGCAGCACACCCCTCCAGGCCTTAGAAACCCTCTCCTATTTCCAGCTAGAACTTGCTCACAGTCATTTTATACCCATTTCTTCTTGTGCCAAGGCTGTTCTCCAGTTGTTGCTCTGCCCCTCTTTGGCTCAGAACGAGTACATCCTGTGTCAGTCTTTGTTCCACCCTGAGAAATATGCCACGGGTCTCTCACAGTAAGAGAGATGAAGTATTCAAACAAAACTTTGCAATGATATTGTAAAATGTCCTTTTTTCTGCTAGAAACACCTTCCCTGAGACCACATTTGTCTTTTCTTTAGCCCGTCACATTGTTTGTTCATAGGTGACTCTAATCAGCTAATGGAGAAAAATCTTCCTCCGTGTCTGCCATTTTCAGCTGGTAAGTGTCTGTCTGATAGAGAAATCGATTTCACAAACCCTTAAGACTACATAATTTGTACTATTATATTTAATCTCATTTTTATTTCTACAGTTCTTTTTCCATTCATTCTCTTCTCCTTTGGTTTTGGTAATAACTCCCAAATTATTATTACAAATAATTTTCATTTAGTTAATTAAACTAGTTTAATTAAATAAACTAAATTAAATGACTGTTTGAAGACCATTATTTAAGGAAAACTATGGCCTAAACAGGACTATCTGTAAACAGCTGTTTTAAAAATTTGGGGTTCTTTTCTCTTCCTTTCTTTTTTAGTGTCAGTTTGCCTCCAATTTGCATAGTTTTGTGCATAAACACTGTATTATTCTAAGTAGAATAGATCTAATCTTGACTAAAAATTAAGTTGCCTGTCAATTTACACAACTAATTTCCTTGAAAACTCATGTTGCATCTCAATCACGTTCCATTTGGCTTCCCATTTCTTCTGCATTTCTTCAAAATGCCTTCCAAAATCACACAAAAATTGCACAAAAATTCTTTTTATAGTTGTTTGTGCATTCCAGTTATCCCATTTAGTAGATTCATTTAGTGTCCCTATTACTGGATCTGTTATTTAATACTTCAATCCCCTCTATATTCTGAAATGGAAGTTGTTTCCTGTCACATATTTACAGATGTATATTTACTGAGATTGTTTTTATAGCTGAAATAAAATAATTTCCACATCTATTCCTCCATTCTATTTATTCATCATTTTCTCCCTCCTCCTAGCATTATCTTTTTTAAATTCTGCAAAAGAATATTTGTCTAATTTTCAGAACAACTTTGACAGAAATGCTACTGATATCCATATGAAAATTTGGACAACAATTAATTCAATTCCGAAGGAAGTTATTCTGACTTATTATTGTAGATTAAAGCTATGTAAAAATATTTATTTTTGTCAGAGCTTTCCTAATAAAACTAGAGAATTTTAACTGAGAAACATATTTGGGAGTTTTATTTGAGTCCAAAAGTCTGAAACAGAGCTTAAGAAACAACAGAGGAAGCTGAAAAGAAAGGAGAACTAACATCAAATTGGTCTGGATGTCATCAGTTTTGAATTTGATGTTAAGTTTATTAGCCACATCCAAAACCATCGAGATTTGTAAGCATTATTCAATACAGATTAGTGGAGTATGTGTTCCCTAGTAGGTGTAATTTCCATCACTTTCACCCAAGATCCTCTTGATCTTTGCTTGCCGACTTCTGGCCTTGAACCAAAATGCTTCAGCCACAGTCCCGTTGGTTCTCCAGGTAATTGTGAACTTATGGCTGCCTTCACGGTGTGAATGGTACAGGTGCATGTTCTTGTTTCCTACAGGCTCGCTGCTGGCCTCACCAGGGACTCTTAAATTACCCTTTATTTTGAGGTATCTGGACATTCTATGACAAGAAACCAGTTTAAGCAGAGCTATTAAGTACAGGTGCCTACAGAAAGGAAAAAATAATCCCTACCCACTACTCTGAACCACAGCCAAAGGACTTGGAGCTGGATCTGCAGGGTAACCCAGCAGCTGCAAATTGATATAGGAAATGCTGATGAGAAACTTGAGCCTCTCTCCTGCACCTCACTGTCTACCTGTAGCCAGGGCTGAAAGTCACAGGAATCATCCTAATTAAAAATATATATTTATGCACCAATACACCAGCACTGAGACCATGTACCCAAGGAGTGGAATGGACCATTTTAACAACTTACTAACCAAAATGTGCATTCTGGAGCCCAGATGCCCATCCCAGGGCACCCCTAAATTTAGTAGCATTTACTAAATACAGCCAAGGCACAGAACCACCAATTTATAATTCATAGGTTTACTAATGTTAAAATCTACATAATGCTTCACAAGCATGAACCTCTTTTACAGGGCATCTGAGGGAAGATATTCCCCTTATTTAGCTTATTATAACAGAGACTTTATCTTTCCAGGTTCTTATTCCCCTAGGAATAAAACTACTTGACCCTACCACCAAAACTACTCATATTTTCATAAAACACAAGCCTTGTAGCTCAGAGATCCAGAGGGGACTGACTGTCACCACAGGGTGCAGCTGAGCTGAGGCCCTGCTGTGTCCCATGGCAGCCTTATCAGGGATATGAGTTCTCCAGTAATGCCCTGTTAGCAGGACCCACTGCTCATGCTGGGCCTCTGTGTGCACCAGGGGGAAGAAATTTCTACCTCCCCAGTCCTTATGAAGAAACATTTCCACAAAAGTGTGAAGAGTTGGAGGGCAGGAGAAGGTCCTCAGCCTCCCAAGCTGATTTCGTCAGGGTCACTTTATGTATTCTGGCACATAGGTTGTTGCAAACTGTTGGCAGGCTGCATGCAGTCCAGCCACCACCTCTTTTCCCTGATGTCATTAATCAGAAA
This sequence comes from Picathartes gymnocephalus, assembly GCA_013390045.1. Taxonomy (NCBI): domain Eukaryota; kingdom Metazoa; phylum Chordata; class Aves; order Passeriformes; family Picathartidae; genus Picathartes; species Picathartes gymnocephalus. The sequence goes on along the minus strand of WEKY01053537.1, from coordinate 123,886 downwards.
ATTTGTCACTTATTACTTGTGTGAGCAATAAAAACATAAGACAGACAAGTCTTCAATAATACATAGCAATCAATCATAATTTAAATTATGCCATCTAGAGAATAATACTGGTAAGTCCCATATACAGCTGAACTGTCAAAGAAAGAGACCGTAGTAATTCATTACAAATCTGCCAGAAATCCCTGGGTAAGTAACCAGCATGAACATTCACTAAATTATCCAAAAAGTATGGTTGGCTGTAATCCACCCTTTTGTTTGAGGGGAGAGTTGCTAGTACTGTAGAACAGCCTGCACACCTTGGCAAAGCTATAAAGTTTCTCATATTTTGCCATATATTTATATAAAAGCAAAATTTGGCTAACTAAGATTGTCTAAAGTCTCAGCTTGTAAGAACAACACATTTAAATCATCAGAGAGCTAAGCTGAGAGCTAAAAGCACATTGATTTTATATTTGTGCTTGAAGAGCATGAGTATCTTCCATGTGCAAAGTGAGGCACAAGTGACAAAAGAGACCACTGAGACCATCATAAAAGATCATGGGAAGAAATTAGGTGACTGGCATAGCAATCACCTAATCAGTGCCAGTTTTTCTCTTTTATGCACCACTGAAAAAAAAGTATTTTAAAGAAGTTTGATATGGAGGAGAGTAACTGGGCAATATTTACTGAAGGACCCTTGAATCCCAAGGAAGCTCAATTTCAAGTGTGTTTGCCCTCAAAGCTGCAAGACACTTTCAGGAAATTAGAAACATATACCACAGAAGAAAGGAAACTGGGAGTGCAGACAGACTTCAGGGGTGAGGACAAGCCTTACAAATTGTCAGCTCAGACTGAAGGGCTTGGAGACTATAACATGGGAATCCTAAAGAGCTATGTGTCCATTAGAAAAGTATACAACAGATGTAAGCTGTAGCAAGACATTAAGAAATTGTGGCGTACCTTGTCTGAGGAACGCTGTAAATGGGTTCTTCCTAGATTACTTCCCACTTACTCAGACCCTGCAGAGGATTCATTTGGTAAACACATTCTTTTAAGTATTAGTTTCAGATTAAAATCTCACACAGATTTTGCAGAAGAAAAGGAGTTATTTCTAATTCTGAAAGTATCTAAAGTATCTGCAGGTTTTTGTAAAGGTGCAATAACAGCAGTCTGCAAGCAGCACATCATCATTTGTGACTAATCAGCAAATTCAGATGGCACATAAATTGACAAGAAATGTCATCAATGTAAATTAACTTTTTCAAGCCAAAAGAAAAGAGCACCAGCTTCATGTTACAACTGAAAGAATGGCTCCATTTTGGAAAGTCATTCACTATCATGGTATAGACAATGACCCCTGTCAAAAGATTTAACAAAGTTCACAGGTCAATGCAGTGGGAGGATCTCTGCTGTCCTGACTCTTAGTAATAGTCTAATCATGCAGAAAAAATTTTAAGTGTTGATAATTTAGTGAATGAAATTCATGCCTTTTGACCCTGAATGAAGAGAGAAGTGAGATTCATCTTGTCTTCAATTAAGTTTATTTTTAAGCACCTTATCTGAGCCAAGACTCACAGGATCCCAGTATTTTTATGCCTTTTTTCAAGGTCTATCGTAAATTAAACCTGTAGATACTGGGTGTTGGGAAAACTTTTTCACACAACAGCCGTGAAATCCTGATTCTGCTGAAGTCAGTGGGAGTGCTGCCATTTCTTCAGCAGGGCCTGGACTTCAGCCATGTTGTTTAAAGTCTCTGAGCACTGTCTTGGCTACACTACCCACATGATGTTCCCAATGGGTTCACTGTCAGGAAAAAAGACAGTGCTATGTAAGTGCTGGATATTACAGCTGAGGAAGAGACAATATCACAATCTGAAAAATATATCTGAGTTCAGTTATGAAATTTCTAAGATGCAGAAACCATTTCATTATTGAAGCAATAAGTGGCACGCAATCCATCAGCACTGAAACCATTGTCAGATTATGTTAAGAGGCTACATGAGGGTTTGATAGCACTCTAAATGTAAAGAGTCTTGGTGTGACTGCATAGCAGAAAACTACAAGGTTCATTCATACTATGGACTACATATATCAGAATCAGGTCCAAAAATGTCCACCCTAAAAATCCATGATAAAGATAAGCTGAACCCCTAGAGTGTCTATCTCAAATTTCAGTAAAGGCTATACAGTTAAAATTGTCTACACATTCTTTTGTTTTCTTGTGTAGTGAAAGGAAGGGACCATCTTTATGTGTATAAAACCAAGATTTCAGAGTCCAGATTGCTTTGCTGTATGGTCAGAGCTGTGAGGAGCAGCACTGAAACATCACAGTCAGGGCCATAGCAAGGGGGCAGGAGAAGTGGGTAACATCTCCATCTTGTTGCCTTTAACCCTTCAAGAAGAAGAACAACACAACAGTGGGCACCAGAATATCTAACATTTTCCCTGTAGCTTAGATAAACTTCTGCCAGAAGTAGTTGCCTTTGTGATTGAGCTTGTCTGGCTTTCAGAGGTGTATTTACTCTGCTGTCATTTTGATGCTAAATGCATTATTCCACCGCAGATGCATCAGCAGAAAAGGAGCATTTCTTGCCCATGATTTTGTGTTCCTGTACAGCAAGGCATTCTTAGCATAGTAAGTGTCTTACTTGCTCATTTTAAACACCTCCCCAAATTCAGTGGAACTATATATCTATGCAAAATTAAATACTTATGTCAAGTGATTGCAGACCAGAGCCTAAAGGTAGAAGAAAACCTTGTACTGGAAATAGCTGTAGCATAAATTGTTTATATTTTGCCTTTGGCTAGATTAGTGCATCTGTATTATCATTACTTTTTCATTCTAACATTATACCACTGAAGGCTTAGAGTAGCACCCATAATAATTATATTTGAAGACTTAAGGCAGCATACCTATTAATTATATCACTGCACTGCTCTGTGTTTCTGAGTATGGCTCATGTTTGCCCTGCTGGGAATCACAGCCCTCCAGCTTCCATCGACCTTCCAGCCATCACACACAGAGCACCAGCAGTCTGCCTGTCCTGCCCACCATCACCTGCTGTGTCACCAGGCACAGTGAGCCTCCTGCCTCCAGACATGGGAGGATGATGGGGTCTAGCTCATACTATTCCTTCCCCAAGACCAGCAAGCATCCCTGGGCCAGAGCCAGCCACATGTTAGCTGTTAGCTCAGGCTGCTTATAAATAACTTGTTAATAGCTGTACAGTTTTTCCCGAGCTAGGCGTTCTGCTTTCTGCTTTGATAAGAGCATGTTTTTTGGGGGAGGGTTCCTCAAGTACATCGTGAGAGCTACTGGCTGAGCCAAACTAATTCAGTCCTGAGACGTATGCATGTGTGCGTGTGTGTGTGTCTGTGAGCAACAGGCAGCAGCAGCTGAAAGCTCCACACACACCCTGCTCAGAACATTTCCCCCTTGGAATCTCCCTCCTTGTTGTATCCCGTCGTCTTTATGTCTTGCACAGAAAAAAAAAGTATTCCTGACTTGATTTCCTACCAGGGAAATTAATTAAAAATGTCTGTTTGTTCCCTGTGAAGAATATGGAATATGAAGGAAACTCCATGACATTAAAGACCTAAAAGGCCAGAATTTCAAAGGTTTTTTGATGCCTCAGTTGTTGAGAGTATTAACAAAAACACATCCAATATTGCCCCATAAAAACAGGGGGTTCTACTTTAGAAGGGTCCAAACTCTCAGATAGCCACAGCACACCTTTGCCAGGAATAGTGCAGCCTGCAGCAGTGTCCTGAGTTCTGCTGGTGGAGCACAGATGGGGTCCACATCTCCCACTCCTTCCCCAAGTGATGCCTGTAGCACTGCGGGGTGGAGTTTTGAGCATCAGCCCTGGCTGTGAGGGAGTCACTGCCTTCAGGCAGTGTGGGGCTGACCTGGGTGACACTACACATCAAATCAAAGGTGTCCACAGGATCATTTCCAAAACCTTTTCCAGCACAGGCCTCCCTGAGGACACAGATGCATTAGACCACATCACACCTGCATCAAACACCTCATGCATTAGACCCTGTGAATTTACAGAGGTCCTAGCCCGTCAGTGAGGTTTCCCAGCGGGCTGCATCATCCTGGGGCAGTACACTGGCTGTTGGAGCAGTTACCCCTCTGTCCTGCTTTGGGAGGACAGCATTTGGATACAGCCATTCCTCAGAAACTCAAACAACATGAGTGCCAAGAGCTGCCACTAGGAAGCCATGGCCAGAAGATCTTGATGTTGCCTGCTACACAACCAGGAGTAAGCATTACTATGGGAATGTAGCTTTGGGAGGACTTTTTAGGGCTGAGCAAGCCAAGTAGAGCATTGTGTGTGTACTATGGAGCAGTGAGAGCTCCCAGCTCAGTGGGATTAAGATTCTTAAGAGACAATGCCTGCCCCCTAGCCCCTGTGGGAAGCACCCTGCCTACCCCACAGTCCTGTGGGCTGACCATCCCCTACACCTACTTTGCTGAGAATACCCTTTCTCTCACTGGCACAGTGCTCCTCTTTCTTAATGGCCTTCCTTAGGCTCCTAGAAAAAAGGTCCTCAGCAAAATTTAAGAACCAAACTCTGGCCTTGAGGCTCCTCCTTCAGCTTTGTCATTAGCCTGTGACAAGCAGCTCATTAAGAAGTATGCTGCATTTTTTTCTGTATGTTTCTGTCTTGGCACTTGTGAGATTACAGCATGTGACAGAGCGGAGGGGCGTTAGCCTTTTCAGCCTGACAGCTACACGTACAGATTGCTGCTGGAGCCACAGGGCATCTTCCGAGAGAAATCATCCTCCCAGAGTGTGATAGATGGACAGAAACTTGAAACATCTGCGAAGGCTATAAAAATCTTGTGATAGGAGTCCCTTCAGAGTGACAAAACACAGTGTCTGTGAGACAGTGATCTATAGGGGCTGCCCTCTGCATGCTGCTCTGCCACAGTGAGTCGGGGTTCAGCTGTCCCTCTCCACACTCACTTGTTCCTTTTCATTAGTATGACTGAGACAAACTGGAAACTACAAGAGGAAGTTTATCCTGTCCTTTGCTGTAGCCCAGGCAAATCCAAAAGGCCAAGTGATTTCAAGGGAGAGTTTCCTTTTAGGAACTGGGCTTCCATATATTTATTATTATTAAAAAAAAAAATTGGTCACAGCTGTGGGTGCTTAATAGATGTCTGCCATGTCCATTTCTACTGCTCTTCCATATTTTTAGCGCTTTAAAATATGTTTGCCATCTGTTCCTGCCACAGCATTAAAAACAATCACAGTGACTCTTTACGCAGAGGCCTTAGGATGGAAGTTGAATGGAGCCCACTAGATCACAAGTGACATGATGCCAAGTACAGTGAATATAATGAGTGTGTGGCCAGATTTTTAAAGAGCGCTGTTTGTAACCCCCTTCCCTCCAGTGCTAAGGGTCACATATATACGTGTCAGTACAAAAATGTGCCTCTAAGAACCAGTCTCAGAATCCAAATAGTTGAAGCAACTGGTGAAAAGGCCTGAAGTTTAATGCCATGTTTTATGCTATTACGCACATCTCAATTTCTAACCAGTCAATAGGAGAAATGATGAAAAACAGATTAGAAACAGAGGACTTGTATTATGGCAATGTAGAAATAAATTTGTATCCTGAGAGCAATGTCTCCTTCCCCCCAGCTCCAGAGAGGATAACAGCTGATAACTTGCTAGGTCTTTGCCAAACACACTGCACTGAGCTAATATTGATGAAGTGTCTTTTTGTCTCCACCAAGCTAAATACCACACTCTGGGCCAAAATATTTCTTATTGTTCAAAGACAAGGTTCTCAATTTCCTTTGATTTTTAATATACAGGCAATCATCTGCTTCCATTTTTTAATTGACCTCATTTCTCATTTTATTGGAAAACTGGCTCTCAGCCAGATCCTTAAATATCTCTCAGTGATTACAAACAAGTAATAGTGAAGGCAGATGACCTCTTTCCATGTCCTACAAAGTATTAGATGGCAGATGAATGCTATTTTCTTTGGTGGTTTCTTTTGTTTTTCTAATGCTTGGCATAATTACATTTGCAGATAGGTTAACAACATGGAACCAAATTTTTTCATTCAGAGGGTACCTTTAGTCTGCACCTCCATTTTCTTCCCAGAGTTACATGCTATTGTTTCCATCCATTTTATCTGCCCATATTTTTAAATATGCCACTCCCTCTCATAGTCCAGATGATGAAGCATGCAATCATGATGTTCAATTCTGAGCACACCACAAAGAATTCCTCCCTAATTTGACATTGATGTCAATGTGCAGTGATTTTAATCATAGCACTGAGGTTTTGTTGTGAGAACTAGACAAAGATGAATATAAGACTCAGAATCAAGGAATGTAAAGATAAAAACTACCCTCCCCCATAGTTTCTTCCATTCCAAGAGGTGATAGACTTCTAAAAGTTCAGTCTGTGCTGCATTGTTCCTCACACTGTCCACAAATGTTTTACACAAAAACACAGGAACCCTGGGAAACAGAGACTTGCTATTTTTTCTGGCACTTTTAATATCTACTCACACGCATCTCACACTGCAGCAACACAGAAATGCCACGTCTTAACATAACTGCCCTGATAAATGAGGCACTAGTGGCCCAATTCTATCTCTATTAAGACCAATGTAAAATCCAGTGTAAACAGGGCCATTAGGTTTTTCTCCCAAGGACCAGGAGACTTGGCCCCCACTCCAAGGCCAAGACCCTCAGTTGATAGTGAGAGAATTATGCAATATTATAGAATAGCTCTAGATTTTAACAGAGTGTCAGACACTGAAATAGTTCATGCCTCAAACATTGATATAAAGTTTTGCTCATTTTAACAAAAACTGTATAAAGAATCTACAACCAAAGAAGCCCTCCTGAAGATACCTGACTGGGACTTTGGACTGAAAGTCAAACGGCTGATTAGATAAAGGGAAACCCATTGTTCAGTCAGCTCAGGCAGAGGGAAAGGTTTGCATCCACCAAAAGGCCAAAGCCACCAGCTGCGCTGAGGATCATCCTCTGCTGAGTTTGGGGTGAGGGAGAGCACAGCTCACAGAGCCAGGTTCACACAGACTGCCCCCAGCCGAGGGGGCAGGAGGAGGTTTCGGGTACGTGACAGAACCTCTGGTCAGAGGCAATGAACACCCATCCTCCGCTTACACAAACCGGCCCAGCTGTGAAACCCCCCAGCCCCACAGGCCCCATCCACGGGACTTTCACTATCTACTTCAATCATTATTTATTTGACATTTTATTACACTGTGGAAAACACTCCCAAGGCCAGTTCCCTGTGCTTGTAGCCTTGCAAATGCCCATCCGTGTCTGGAGATGTCTTGAACTTGGCTCCACATTTCAAACATCCCTTCTGGACATTTCAATTACTACTGTGACACTACACTGTAAGGCCTCTGGAAAGTTCCTTGATGAGAAATTCTTTATCTCAATCATCTCTTTAGAGATGAGGTTAGAGAAATGCAAAAGTACTGAGCAAATCTGAAGCTTAAAGCTGTGGACCAAGGTATGCATTCGTCCTCCAAAATTCCCTGGCACAGAGCCACATCTCATCACTCCTGACCACAAACTGTACTCTGTTCTGTCACAGGGTCCTAACTACCTAGCAGTGCATACAACTCATTCCACAGGTAGCTTTCCATGTAATGCCTGTATTTTTTTTTTTTTCAAGTTGATCACAAGCTACTTCCTAATTTGCACCTTAACAGTTCCATGTTTAAAAAAAAAAGAAAAAAAGAAGTTCGGTAATGTTGTCTTTGATGTTTTCCAGCATTCACAAAGTCCTTTAACAGACAGCCTGGTATCGTGGAAGTTGGCAGGTGAGCATACACACTTTGTTTTCCTGTCTGACTTGCAGCACTGAAGTTTCTGTTCTTTCTCTTGCCCTATGACACTGCCCAGATAGTGATTATCACAGATGAGCCAACCAGTGCACTCTTCTTAGGATAACACTGAGCAATTCCACTTCAGTGTCACAGAATCACAGAATCATTAGGGGTTGAAAAATGCCTCCAAGATCAAGTCCATCCTTTGACTGATCACCCCCTTGTCAACTAGATCATAGGACTAAGTGCCACGTCCAGTCATTTCTTGAACACCTCCAGCCATGGTGATTCTAAGCCAAAGACTTATGTTCAGCAAAGCCGCAATATATTTGTGAGATTGTTTAGAGCCTGGTTTTTTTTCTTTTTTTCACGATAACATTCTTAGCATGTTCAATGCCTCTCTTTCACTGAATGAACCTGCCCTAGAAGTGGGGCAGCCATTCGTTTTTAATGCTCTTTAGAGTAGTCTATTACTGGTGTTCAACAGAGGGGAAGTGTGAACAATCCAAGTGGTGACCAATTCATAAAAAAAATCATATCACTATTTCAGTACTGCCCTGCATATAGGAACTGTGGCTGTGAAGGATTTTATTAGGGAAATGTGGACTCCTTTATTCAGGAAGAGACAGGGAAAGAAAATGAAGACATTTACATTTCTGCCATGACTTGAGCTTTTTTGAAATCAGTTATAACAAAATAGTTGCTTGACTGTCATTAGACATTAGACATTGATAAATTTTGTCTGTTTGCAGGAGATAGCCTCCTGCAAATCTTTCCTATGCATTTTTATTTTTTATGGAATGATCCAGCACACCTATGGAAATAATCTTTTCATTAGCATTTGAAGATCTGTTCCCTGAGTTTGTCATTATTATATTAAAGGTTATTAAAATGCATACTGGTAGCAATGACTTATTGCTGCAAAGTTGCTCTTCTACCATCCAAACCCCTTTAAAGAGCAGCAGTGAAAACTAGTCTGCTGTTATCCAGAAACAGCTTTTACCCAAGCAGCTCATCCAGCTGAGTGCAGCATGCACTAAATTTCATTTTACAGACCAGGTGTCTGATAATTAATAAATCAAATCTTCACTAAATCTTTCAGTTGATTTTTCATCTCTTTCTGAAAATTAAGCTGTTTAAGTCTGAAGTTCATTCAAGCCATTAAAAATAGAGATCTAACCATTTCTGCTTCGTACTCCAGTGGGTTTTTAATCAGCCATGCATGGCAGCAAGGAACCAGGGCTAGGAGCAGGCTCTCTGCACAACATCCATGGTGTATTTTTGGATGGGGTCTTCTACAGATGCTCCAGAAAAGACTCCCCAGAGTCACATTAGAGTCAGCAGATTTACAGGCATGGTACCCTCTCACATCTGCCAAACACACAGAGAGAACGGGCATCTTCCACTTCTGCTCTCATCCCAGGGACAGAGCACTGCATCTTGCAAGGTGCATGCAGGTACATCAGCACTACAAGGCAGTATGGTTTAAAATTAGAAGACGAGAGGTTTAGATTAGATGTCAGAAAGAAATTCTTTATTTAGAGGGTGGTGAGACACTTGAATATGTTGCCCAGAAAAGTTGTGTGTGCTCCATCCCTGGAAGTGTTCAAGGCCAGTGGATGGGGCCTTGAGCAAACTGGTCTAGAGGGGGGCATCCTGTCCTTGGCGGGGGGGCTGGGACTGGACAATCTTTAAGGTCCCTTCTAACCCAAGCCTTTCAATGGTTCTATGATATGATTCTATGAATAAAAAGCTACTACTCCAAAGTGTGTTCCTTTCACTGGTTTTGAAGGATGGGGTGTTAATATTCTGAAGCACTTTGAGGACATCCACTTGTTCTTGTTCCTGCTGGGAATTGTTTCTGTTTTCCCCTGGTTTTGTACAGGAGCTCTCACAGTAGCACCTTCCAAGTCTTTGCTGGTTCAGAAAATCACCCCTGGTGTCAGTGATAGAAATCCTGTCTATGATTACATGGATGCTGCCATTCCAAGCTTTCATGACAGATTTATCTGGATATTTTGTGACTTCAAACAGATACTAATGGATCAAACATGTTTTCTCTTGGTGTGGGTGATCTGCTTTTTGGAAGATAAATGCATCTCTCCACAGGTCTAAAGCTGATTTTGTGCTTAAATGCTTTGCTGGGCCACGTTCTGATTAACCCTTGCAGAAGTTTCTGCTAAATGGGAGCAGGCAGAAACAATAATGTTAATTAATATCTTTTCAATGATATTACAATATTTTTTTCCTTTTGAACTATATCTAACAAAACCAGTTGGCTTTGTCTTCTTAGGCTTAACACAGAAAACAGTTTACAGTTGTACCTGGCATGTTGAAGTGCAAAATCCATGTTTGCTGAAAACACCCCATGCTTCAGTACCACTTTCCTTTACCACTGACATGTATTTCCACGGCCAGAACTCATCTAATTACTTGTCAGTTAGGCTGGCTTTGAGCACCTACTCATACCAAGATGCAAGTAGACAGGTCTGTGACCATGCTGCCAGCTCTGAAGCAGGAGCTGAACACAAGCAGAGCAAAAATACAGAGCTAAACTAATAGGGATCTCCTCCATAATAACACTCTCCAGTGGTGCAAAATATACAGCTGCTGCTAAAAATAGCAACCAAGCACAAAGAGATACATCCGGAGACATGAATAAAATCATAGATTTAAACACATTTCTCCACTGCAGACAATGGGAAAATAACCAATATAACAGCAGATGAAATTATGCAAAGATAATTGCAATGTATAATATGCAACAGTATTTCAATCATTTCAAAGACTCAAACAGAGTCTTTGAAAGCTTCTGTGTAAGGAGGAGGGTGGGAAAGAGAGCACCTGGAGATTGCTGATGGGAGATCTGATGCTCAACTTTAAAACTGAACAGTGTCTGGTGTCTGTAAGAGCTACAAATGAAGTCAATCAATACTATGTACAAAACACCACTGTAATGCTCTCTAGTCTTAGATATTGCTAAATGAATATGCATGGCATGAAGTACTTTGATCAGATGGAATATAACATAGATTTTTGTCCCTAACAAAGCTCGACTCAAAACAAGACACAAAATGGAATGGGCCAGAAGGTCATGTTAACCTTGTGGTTTTATAGCAAAGTGCAGTGGGAGAAAAAAATGTCCCAATGTTTGGAAGTTTTGCACATGGGTAGAGCCAGAAAGTCTGGCTGCTATCTGTTATCCTTGCATTAGCAGGCAAGGGAAGAAGCGTTAATGGGGGTTTAAGGCAAAGATTGGTAACCTAATATTAGTGAGCCAATATGTCTGTCACTTCTGTGTTCATTAGTTTGATCAAGCTGTCAAAACTTTAGGAGACTGAATGATGGAAATAGATCTAGCTATTCCCATTTAATAGCTAGCACATTTTCTATCTGCGTACAGTCTGCCTCAGCATTCTCCACCTGTGTGGGACCATAGCAGTGTCAGATGCTGCAGCACTTCACATACAGACCATGACAGGCTGTTGAATTCTTTGGAAACAGCAGAAAAAGACTGATCCATAAATTATATGTTATGTAGAGAAAATACTGAAAAGTCAGATTCATCTTCTGAAAATATCACTAAGTTCCATAGAAGCATTTCTCTTCAGTGCAAACTGTAGCTGCTTCAATTCAATATCATTTTACAAACACCACTGGATGGATTTTCCCAGCAGCCTTTTGAGGTAAAGCAGAGACATAATCTCAACTCTTTTGCAAACAGAAGTAGAAGGATCCATTTTTCCAAAGACAGGAACCTGCATTTGAGCTTATGGCACACCTCAATTTTGTACAGTAAGGCAGTGAAGTGCCTGGCAAAGCCATCTGTCAGCTTGTGGGCACAAGGACTGAGACTCTGGAGATTCCTCAGTTCCTAACGTTCATTTCCAAATCGGGATACTCTACAAATGGAAATGATTATTGCAAATGAGAGGCCAGCCTTGACCAGAGGATATCTGTACCATCACCTATGGCCTTGATGCTTGGGATTGCCATGTGTTTGAGACACTATTCCTGTCCTTAAAGGTCATCGAGTAAGGGATTTCTCTAGATATACTATAATTACCCTCTTATAAAAGTCAATTACTTGCCTTTCATAACTTCATGATTTTTGAAAATACTTTTTCCCTATTTTGTGTATAAACCCATAGATGAAAAAAAGCATTGCTCCTTCCACAATGTCATTATCTTCACTATAACAAACAGTCCTTATTGCCTCAAGCAAAATGTAATATTTCAAAGTTAAAGAGCCCAAATCAATATTTTCATTATCTGCACTATAAATTATCCATTAATGGAAGCTCATTAGGAGAGGCACCATCTTTCTCTCCCTTCACCTCTGAGCCTTGCTTTGGGCTCACAGCTGGCATTGCAGGCTGTGCAGCTTTATGGAGAGTGTTTCTCTTGGAAATGATGGGGAAGCCTGCTGGTTCAGGGCTTCAGAAAGTGAGAAGGTAAGAAAATAAGCCACAGCCAGAGCTCCTTTCCTTTAGGCACAGCAGGAAGATAAGAAATAGGTCATAATACTCACCTCCCTTGCAAGCTTTGAGCAGGAATGAAGCTGATGGGAAGGATTCTCTTTGGAAGGTGAGAGTACATCAGGACCACATTCTTACCCCTGGTTCACACAAGATGTACTTAACTCAAGTACTTGCCTCCAAGAAGCAGAATATGGAGCTTGAAATCTACAGAGTGGTCACCACAGCTAGATTAAAATACCAGAGGATATTTAATTCTGCTTTCACTGAATCCTTTCTCAGATCTCTGAGGTGCCCACTAATTCCACCAGAAAATTAAATAATAGCCAAACTTGGCAGATTGGAGTATCAGGTGACTTTTTATGCCCATTGAGTTAATTAAGGTAAAAGGGGAAATAGCTTGCCTTAATCAGTTATTTTCCTAACATGAAGAACCCAAATATTTCATCCACATGACCAATGTGTCTGAATTTTTTTTTTTATGTTCACATTAATTTTTATTGGATTTAAACTATTTTATTTAGAAAAGAAAGACAAATCCAGTATATAGGGCTGTTAGTTCAAACCACACTATTGAAGGGAGACAGTGCTTCCTGAAGCCCTCTCTGCTGGTACCCACTGGCAGGGTGGTTGTTTTAGAGTTCAAACCCTTCATACCTCTGACTCATTCAAGAGATCTGGAAACTGGTAATATCGTGGAACCATATAGCTGGGTGTTTCGCATTGCCTTCTCCTGTGCTTGAGCATATCCAGCCTGACCATATACCAGCTAAAAAGAAAAAAACACATGTAAAAGGAAAAACTAGCAGATAACACAGAGCTGGGGAAGTGACAGGAAACATCACTCCAGCAAGTTATGTTGCCTGTTAAGACACAGTGAGAAAATGTGGAAGCAAGCCTGGATTTTTTGCCATTCATGTGCTGACCAGACTGCTCACAAATTTGTAAGTTCATGTTCTGTAAAAATGTTCCCTGCAAGCATTTGTATTTCTTTTGGGGTTTTATTCAAGTTGCTGTCCATGAATGCCTTTTAATGTATTCCTGCTGAAGGACAAACCAGAGAAGGTAGCTGCAATACAGTGAGAAAGTAGCTGCAATTCAATATGAAAGGCTTCTTTAATCCCAGAACATCCCGAAGGACAGGTTTCTAGGACTGTTGAAGGGAGCAGCACAGCAATGGACGTTCCTCTGAAGCAATCCTGGCCCTTCCAGTGCATGCTCCAGAGACAGGGCCGTGTGAGCTTCCAGAAAGACATAAGGTTCAACATACTCACAGAAGGACATCAAAGATACTTAAAATTGTTCTACATTTGAGTGCAAGACAGAGACCCACCACGTTTGTTTCAGCTGCTCTTGTTGCAACAAGGGGTGTGAGAGGTGCTCCCACCACCACATCCCATTGCAGAGCTGCCCCAAGGACAGGCAGCACTGAAGCTACACAAGTACTCGTATTCTTTTCTCCTTTATGCCAAAATTAATTGCTGAAGGATCAACTTCTTTATTTTTTTCTTATGATATTGACAAAAAGTTTTACTTTCTTAAGCTGATGCATCATCCATGGTGACTCAGCCTTTTAAAGATCCTCCTAATTCTCATCAAACTCCTCATCCCAGACTTGATGCCAAATGACCTGATTGTACCTGTAAGTAGATTTCCTAACTGTGACATGACAAATCCATAATTCATTTCATTTATATTGTCAAAGTGCTTACAGCTATGCCTTTTGTGCCAAGTAAGGGAAGAAGCCCAGGTGCAACAGATTTTAATTTGGATGAGGAAAATACAGCTGAGGCACCTTCTGAGTTTCTAAGACAAACATTACTTGGTTTATGTCAGTGACGCACCAAACTTTTGATCTCAATTGTTTTGACTGAAACATTTCTCAGGGGAAAAAAAAGGTGCTATTTTATTCAAATTTTCTTTCTACAGATATCCAGACAGAATGGAAAAACACTTTTCTTGTTCTTATTCAACCCAAACTTCCTCATTTTACTCGGATCAAAAATAAAAAGGAATTACAGATGTCTCTCCTCTTATTTATAGTGCAGAAAATTCACTTTTTTGAGGTGAAAATACAAGGAATGACAGTTTCAAATTGTCTAAAGTTTCCACCTGGAAAGCACTGTGTCATAGAAAAGAATCTATTTCTTTCTCCATGTAGCATTGTGACCTCACTTTCTAACCTCCAGGTTGCCCACGTGTGCTCCTGCCTTTTCCTTCTCCCAGGCAGCTCCATAACTACACCCCATATGCTGAATCTGTTTGTGTGGGTGGCCATGGAGACACAGCTGAGTGCTGGGGTGAACTCATCCTACACTCAGGGACAAACAGTCTGCTGCTCTTGCTGCAAGCAACCAAAATATGTGACATTTGCTCTATCCTAGCTGTTCAAAGATGCCTTTTTGGTTCCTCTCTCTAATCTGTTTGCCATCATGGCCTCCAACTTAAATTTGGATTAAAGGCAATTTGAGGCAAACGCGTTTACTTGGTGATACATTTGTGCAATTGTAGTCCAGCCACCATGCATATAAGGGGTATTTCACACCAGGCATTCAGACTGAAGTCAGGAGGGTAGGAGGGGCAGAGGTCCAAACTCTTTAAAAACCTTGTCCTCAGTGTCTGAGGGGTACTTCAGAGGACTGCCATGGGGAGCCTGTTAACCTGTGGACAGGCAGGTGAGCAGCTGAGCAATTCATCCTCTTTCCCCACAGCAGGCAGAAAGTCAGCAGCACAAACAGATCTTGCCTCCAGCCTCCCACCTCCAGAGCTCTCTGACATCTGCCAAGTCATACCTTTCTTCCTAGTGGCACAGAAAATCTTCAGCGTATTCAGTATTTGTATTTACTATGGATAAAAAAATCAACTGAAAGGAAAACCCCTCATATCCAAACTCGCTATTTCTTCTGCTGTCTATACCTCGACTACAGACCTGACAATGAGTTGAGTATGGATGTTTTGGGAACCTGAGGCAGTGAAGTTGTAAATATCCCTAGGACAGTTTGAGTAAGTCAGGTTAAGAGCTAAGAGTCCTCAGGATCTTGGTGGGGGTCTCAGCATGCTGCAAAATTTAGCATTCTCATTTTTAATTTCCACCTTCAGATATATCAAATTATTCTTAGCAGCATCCATGCTTCACACCACAGCGTTACATTTATTTGCAAAATGTTTCATGTTCTGAGTAAGAGTGTGTTGATCTGTTAGCTTCCTTTATGCTTAATTTTATATTTCCTTTCCTTGGTGGTGACATTTCAGCATTTTTCCTACTGCCATTTCCTTTGGTTCTGAGCAAGCCTAAAGTGCAGAGTATGATCAAAATAGTTATCATCTCTCCAGCAGCAATGTTTCGCCTGCAGCTGACCATCCAAGCTGGACCTTCACTGCTGTTCTGTGACTCCAGTCACTGCACTGATTCACTTGTACTGTAGGAAATTCATATGTGTTTATATCCAGATATTTCAGAATTGATCCATGTCCTCAGGTTTCATAAGCAGAGACACTCTGGAAAAAAACAAATGCTGAGACTCATCATGAGTGCTCGCAGGAGCCACGTTCACTATTTTCATTCATAAATCTTCACTGGCATGCATAGCCATGGGCCCAAAAATACATTATTTACCTGAGCAATTACCACTGATCAACAACTCCCATGCAGAATTGTTGTGTGGAGAGTTTTTGTGTGCATGTGGGCTGAACACAATGCATTAATTGAAAACTTCCAAACACTGTTTATTTAGATGGGAATAGCTGATTTCTCACAATGAATATTGGGGTAATCATGATCTCTTTCTAGACGTTCCTCTTACAAAAAAGAGATGGCAAACTCTTATGAGTTATTTGTGAGTTGCTTTCTGCTGCAACTGAAGTACATAAAGAAGACATTGTTGTAAATGTACATTACAACTCCATCCCATAATTCAAACAGTCCTGCGGAAACAGTCAGATGGAAAAATTTTCAGTCATGCACTGCTAAATAGTATAAATTCAGTATTAATCACAATAAAATTGAATGATAAAAGGAAAGGCAACAATGGCAGCATCAACCCACAAGTCCTGTCTATTTTATCACTTCCTTAGAATAACAGAATAAGGAATATATATTTCATTCACTGCTGCTATTGCTATTACAGTCAGCATTACAGATAGGAGGTCTGTCATTGAGAGAGGCTGATGAAGGTTGTAAAACATCAGTTTTGACTGGCAAACAGAAGGAAAAACTAGCACTAGAAAAAGCTGCTAGGTGGATAAGGAAATGACAGTATGAGACATAGACTACAACTTCTGAGTAATGGATAAATTGTTTTGCGTTTCCTCATGCTCTTATCTGGTCCCTGAGATGAAGTATGACATAGTGAGATGTCACAACAGCATCAGCTTGTCGTGGAGCACATGGGCCCTCACAGCCTCTCAGCTTTCTGGTGAATAATACATCACAGAAAAAGGGACATAAGACTGGATGGGACCCCAGATTAAGAGTCTATTCCTATAGTCATGAAAAGCAAAAGTTACCTACAAGTGACAACCATAAGAATGAGGATGGGAATTAAGACACAACTTGTTATTGACTGGGCTTAGTTTTGGTAGAAATTTGCTTTGTTGCCCATCCCTTTACAGATTAAGGAAAACACACTATTTGTCTCACTTATTTAGATCAACAGTGGTGAACAGTAAAATCTGTTTTAGACTGCCACCAAGCTATCACTCCATTGATATCATCACAGATGACAAATTAGCCAAACAAAACACACTTTATTGTGGAAGGTTGAGTTTTGAATCAATTTTCCAGTTGAAACACTTGCATGGAAAAAGCTCCTTGCCTGTCTCAGAGCTCACAGTCCAGTTCACACAGAGGGAGGGTGACAGGACTAACAAGGCTGCGCTGAATTGTCTGAGAGAAAAATCAGGGAATCCTGCAAACTGCACTCTGCTCCCAGTATAGGGATAAAATAGAACTCTTTCTAGAAAGCTTGTTTGGGAGTATCCAGTGGCTTTAAGACATAAGAATGGGTAGAGCGGCACAAAACCAAAGACAGTGGATAAATGTGTGAATCAGATCAGATAGAAAGAAAAAGAAGAGGAAATAAACATCTAAGTCATAGATAGATCTCTAGGGAGTCTGCACAACCTCTGTAGCATCACAGGTTTTCCAGACTGCATGCAAACTGAGATTTTCAGGATTTGTCTAATTAACTATCACCTAGTAATGACTATTAAAATAAGGCCAGAAATGGTTCCAAGACTGATTATGCTGTGCAGAGTACGGCAAAATTGTACAAAAGGGTCTCAATGCCAGGGAAAAATAAAAATTATCTGAGTGGAAGCTTTTTAGGATTTGATTCCAACCTTTATGGTTTAAGAGGGAAAGGAAAAATATGCATACAGTGTCTCTGATGTCTTCTATGAGGCAACAGGGCTTTAAGTGGTGAATGGACAACACTGATGTGGCATCATGTTTCTCATTCAGCTTTAACATAAGACACATGCAAGTTAGTTTTGTTTGTATTGGACTGGCAGATGCATCCTTTTGAAAAAACGTGCAATGGGAAGCTTGCTAGACGGTGACGCAACACAACGTGCAATGCCAAAGCAAACTTTGTGTCTGTTTCTTTTCACAATGACATTAAATGGATTGGAAATAAATCCACTGAAGTGACTGGAATTATGCTCATCTAGAAACCAGGCTCGAGTGAGACTCCCACATTGTTTCTTTGCACAAGCAAGGGAGCCAAGAGATCCTTGTTTTGCAGATCTCCTTTTCCCCTGCTCCATTAGGGTGTTTGGGCAGTACTGTGCCACTAAAAACTATCAAAGCTTTTCTTCAAATGAAATTTCACCTCCTCTCCTGCCTCTGAACACCCTGAATTTCATAGGAAGGAGATGACAGGATTCATTACTATCTTAGAATGATTTTACTCAAAGCCATGTAGAGTAAAACAATATAGAACACAGTCTGCAAATTGTCCAAGTTGTACACAAGAAACCTGAAGAAGTACAGCACCTTTAGGCTCCTTAATGTGTCACAAACTTTCTCTAGCTATTCCCATGTAGCAACCAACATCATTCTTCAGCTAAAAGATGAGAAGACCTCATACTCTAAGTCACCCTAAAAAAGAGTCTTCATCAGCAAACTTCCCATCATCCAGGACCTGGTTTGCTTACCTTCAAAAACAAGGATACTGTGCAGTCCTGTGCTTCCAAGCCAAGAAGTTTCC
This sequence comes from Picathartes gymnocephalus, assembly GCA_013390045.1. Classification (NCBI taxonomy): domain Eukaryota; kingdom Metazoa; phylum Chordata; class Aves; order Passeriformes; family Picathartidae; genus Picathartes; species Picathartes gymnocephalus. The sequence goes on along the minus strand of WEKY01053537.1, from coordinate 105,378 downwards.
CTACAGGGGCCCCCTTGGCAGCAAAGACCTTTATATATTCTTAAAAAGCACACAACAGCCTTTTCCCCTCTCTAAATCTTGTAACAAGTGTTTTTGTTCTGTGACTGCTACAAATGAAACTCATTTCCTGGACAGGTACTTTGTGTAGAAATATAACCAAATTGAGGGACTTTGCCTTTCTAGCTGGCATTTAGACATTGTGGTTGCTGCTCCTTTTGGGAAGCATGCTTACAGGATCCATACAGATCTTTATTTTGTGCAGTCTGGGCTTTTTTCTGCTATTGCCAGTCAGAACACTGAGCCAGAGTTAAAAAAACGTGGTCAGAGCTGAGCTTTTTTGTAGGGTAATGGTTGGATCTATTCATGCACTCTATGAATCTCTTGGATGAATTTTCTTCAGGATGAATTTTGTTTTCATAATATGTAAAAATATTATTTTAGACTTTTCCTAGCTGATTTCAGGATTTAAATCCAAACCCACTTATTCATATATTTAACTTGATACACATGACCAGTTCTATTGATTTCTCTTTGTATTGAGTTCAGTGGAGCTACTCACAGGTGTCAGGGTAAGCAAAAGTGGAAGTGTTTGTGGGACAGTGATTTAATTGCTCTGATCTCATTTTTTTTAAGCTATTCTTTGTGAAGGATTGACTGTTAGAGGAAAACTCCAAAGGGAATAGTAATGTTTCAGTCTTTGGTATTTTCAAATTAAGTTTACAAACATCTCCTGGAAATATGCATCACCAATCTGAGGCAACTCAAATGAGAGCTAACTGGGTGAAATATAACAGCCTGAAACAGGCAGAAAATAAGAATAAAGTTTTCTTTTTCATCTTAAATTTAGTGATCCTCTGGAAGAAGGCTTCAACACAAAATATTTGACTCTAGCATTCTTTTCAATTTGTCTGATATCTTTATGTTTTTATACATATATGTGTACATATATATATGCAGTATATAGTAAAACATGATGTGATGACATATTTCTATGTATTTTATTTCTATGCATATATACAGCATATTTCTATGTTGCATACCTACTACATATATTTTCTTTGGACTGAAGGCAGGAGACAGGATATTACACATGCTGTGGAATAATCTGGCAAATACTTATGCCTTTGATTTTATTTTCCTGTTTCAAAGCAATTACATGTTTTTTTTCCCAAAGTATTGATAATCTTGCACAAAGCTGTACCTTGTTCTCATTCGTTTTTGACATTTAAGACCACTGTTGGCTTTTCCTGCCCAATCAGTAGCTGGAACATTAAGAGAAAAGACTGAACAGTGAACCTATTTCTCAGTGTACACCAGCCTACCCTCATGCTGACCATGTTCAAGAAACTGCACTAGGAATTTTCTTTTTCCTGCTGAGGAGAGGATGAAGGACGAAAGAATGACCAATTATAAACTCTGTTGTCTTTAGATGAAAGAACCTTTTTGTGGTGTTCTTGAATCTCTTGTTTGGGCTGTCAACAGCAATTTGATAAAGAATGTTCCTATGTCTGACCTGTTTTTTCAAGATAGTAACCTATATTGTGTATCATCTAAAGCCAGGGGATAAGCATCCATTATACTCTGTGCCGCTGTTCCTGCAAGCTGAGCACAGCCTTTAAAACCCAGATAAGTTGATTGATAGTTGTGTTGAGAAAGCTGCTACTAACGATATTTTAGTTAAAGGGGGAAAAATTAAAGTTTCTTTAATCTGATTCTCCCCCACCCCCTACACCACACTTCAGAGGCCAAAGCTCATGATAACTGTTTTGTGGTGAATGGTCAATTGTTACAAAATTCTAATTGGTTCTGGGTCAGTCCCTTTGAAATGGCTGCTGTGCTCTAGTAATTTTTTCAATTAATTCTTAACAACTGACAAAACTTTGGATCTTGTCAAAAATCGTTCCGATTTTTATAGTAGGCAAGAACATGGAACAAGATTAGCCTGGATTAAGAAAGATTCCTACATACATTATCACCAAGGTTATAATTATAGTTTAGCTCTCCTTTTTCTTTGCTCTCAGAATAATGATTAACTAGCTCAGCAGGGTTTTCTTCCCTGTAAGTACTTACTGAATACTTTTATAAGGATAGATTCTAGAAATGCATATGTGGATTCCTCGGTTGATTTATGAATAAACTGGGCAAATGCTATGTTCAGCTAGGAATCTTATTAGACATATTTTCACAGAACTAGATTTTTGGACATAGAGAAGTCCTGTACAGAACAGGACCTGTGTTAGTCAATCTTATGTCCTCACTAAGTCAAGAAGTGACCAAGGAACAGTTCTCCAGCACTGTTACTTAGAGAAGTCTCAAGACTGTTTTTCTGTTGAGTTCAGACTTCAAAGAGATGGAGCATGTTGAAAGGCAAAGTCAGACCACAACTTCTTTCACCAGAAGGTCTTCAGACAGACAATTAAACTACCTTTAAGGTCTCATTTCTACAGAAAAAACCCCATAGTTCTGAGTACAGTGGCTGATTATTTGAATTGTTTGTGTGTAAAACAAGCACGTAAGTGTGAACAACTCTATGAATTTTTATTGGTCCGTCCTCCAGCAGAAATCTTAAAACTACTCAGCCACGCGTGTCAGATCACAAGAGATGTTAAATCAAGAGTTCATTAGTAAATCAGATTAGATTATAGACACTAAATTATCTATAACTAATGTCACAAATGTTCTAATCACTTAAGCTTAATTATTTACATAGGATCTTGTTCATAGCTCTGCCATTTTTTCATGAAGCCTGAAGAAATGAAGTTTGAATCCTCTGCAACTCCAGGCTCTGGTGTGAATCCTTCTGTCATAACTCAGGAACAGACATATTGCTTAACTAAAGTTATCACAGCTTTAAATCCTTGCACCTGATCATAAGTGGCCATCCACTACACTGAGATCGGCTTTAATTCACATCAAGCATTTTCAGCCAGTTTGACCTGTTCTATATTTTCTATACAAACATCTATTTTGATCGTACTGATTTAAAACCAGAATATCACCATTGGTAATATCCAATATATAAGTTAAAATGTAAATTAAACACATTTTAATCTAAACTGAAAGAAATATCCCTGGTAGTTATACAGATTGGTAACTTCCACTGAATCTTTCTCCAAATGTTGTAAGAATGTGCTGTTCCCTTTCCCTCCTTTTGAGTTGTCTTTCCATTCATACAGAGCCAATTAAAACTGTGAATTTCTGACTTCTTTTTCAGGACTAGTTTATTTGGTCCCTGGTATAATAATTTCTTTACTATTGATAGTTACTTTATGCCATTAGTACTTATTTTGCCTTACAGGCAAGTGGGATCGCAGTTCTGGAAGACTTTTTTTTCTCAGAATTACAACAGGAGGTTTTCCATCTAGGGACTTTGCAGAATTGAGCCCTTAACTATTAAAGGAAAATGATTTCCAATGAAAACATTGTCCTCTCTGGATCTATGGTTTGAATTTTGATGACACTAAATCTTGTATTTATAGATTTTAAAACATTTCGAAACAGGTTTCAGTCTCCTCCCCAGGAGCGTGAAAACTTATGCTCTGTTCAGTTTCTGCATTCCAAGTTCACATTATCTCAACTGTTCATAGAAAAGTGTGAGTGCGTGCTTCTTCTTCAGCAGGATTGCTTAAATCATGGAGAAAGGGCATGATTTCCCACTCTCTTCAGGGAATGATAACCAAAGTATGGTGAAACATGTACACTCTTAACAGAGTTGCAGTCACACTTAAGACCTTTATTTCATGCTCCAGGGGCTGGTCATGAAGGTCTTTCAAAGCACACAAAGCTGGGCTATGCAGAGCTGTGTCTTGCTGGTCGTGTCAGACTCCAATTCTTACACTTGTACATGTAATGTTGAACTCCTCCTCAATTTTTTTCTTGTGAGCTAGTCCATGGAGTGCTTCCAAAGCATAATTAAAATCAACATTGATTTCACCATGTTGGCATTGGAAATACTGCTTGAATAGTCTTCATGCATTTACTTGTGCAGTAAAATGTGGCTGTGACATCTGGATTTTGTGGGTATCCAGATAACTTGAGAACCCAAATCATGACTTTGGGTTGGCCCCTAACATGACAAAACACAGCCTTAAATCCAAGAACCAAACACAGTTTTGAATGGTGAAATTAGAGAAAAATGCTCAGAAGGATCTGAAATTTGCTCCTCTTTAAGCCTTATTGATTTTTTAATCTGCTAATGAAATCATTTTACATGCCCAAAAATATTGTGATTTTTAAAATATTTATCTCCCAAATAAAGCTGTCAAAAATGGAAAAATAATTTCAAATATTTGAAAATTAGTTTCTCTAATTGATCAACATTTTGTTTTTACTTCAGACATTTGAAATTTCAAATTCAGTTGATCTGTAATTCTCTTTTCTCTTTCAGAAAAAAAACCCTACATTGTTTCAAATCCCAAAATTAGCACTTGTCATTTTGAAATCTTGCATCTAAAAACTCTGATGATTTTTGAGTATTTCCAGAATGATCAAGAGCCAATTATTTCAGCCAAATTCTTCCTTTCCCATGGTGGGTTTCAGACACGCTGGCATTTACATTTAAAGAAATATTCTACCGAAAGAGTTCTCACCAGATCTATAGACAGTATTCCTGTCCAGGGGGAAATAATAAAAAGGAAACATGAACTTTGATATTCTAGACATTAAGATTGTCTTCCACCTGTCAGGATAACAAATTTCTGTAGGCCTGGCATCTCATCTTCACCCTGTCACAGATTTCCCACATAACCCTGAGCAGCTTGGCTAGTTATCCATCTTCTTTAATTCTCCCCTCTTCAGTTTTTTTATCCCTGGTTAAATATTGCCTACTAAATTCATGGCAAGGCAATATATATTATATAAGGCCAAATTAACTCCTGAAGTGCCGTGACATGCTGACAGAAGTAGATCTGCTGGTCAGAAGCAGTGGGCAGGCACCAGCACCAGCTCTGAGTGGCAAACAGGTTATACCCTTTACCTTTGACAGCCCTTTTCTCCCACGGCAGTGATACAAGGAAATTGGCACAAATCTGAGCCCACGCTACACCTCTCCTAGAGATCGGCCAGCCCTAATCATGTGTGTGCTCCCCTCACATCTATCTTCCACCTTCTGCCCTATGGAATTATGCTGCTCTTCCAGTCATTCCCATCTGTTCACAGGTAACAAAGAAGCACAGCAAAATGTTTAGGAGTGTATTACATGCAGACGTAATAGAGATTATATATGTAACCATGGAAATCTTGGAAATCTTCACTGACAGAAGGTGGTTCTTGTTTGCTTATCTGTGTGTGGTGACATGCAGGACTCCCTAACTGGGCTTTGTTCTCCACCACACATGGTGAGAAAACAGGAGTAGATTTCAAGTTACTTCATGTTTTCTCAGCAGAGGATCCCTAACCTCATCATCAGCATCATTGCTGATGTGTGATACACTTGTGTTTGTCAGCACTAAGATCTTAGCCAGGATGGGTCCCATTTTGCTATGCTAAACACATAATAAACCATTTTTCTTCTTTAGCATTTTCACTTAGACATAATATTTAGGGCAGTGGCGTCACCAGCAGATGCTCCTGAGAGAAGTGCTGTTTACTTGAAATTTAGGGTAGGAGCCATAGACCTGCTTCTGTGAACAAAATCTGTGGTGACATCGATATCCTGCCGAGAGATTGCACAGCAGGAATGGGAGTGAGATAGACACACTGACAGGCAGACAAGAGGTGGGTAGGTGAAGAGATAGGTGAATAGGTGGGTTGATAAAAAGATTTATTCTATAAATAAATTAAGTAACATATTAAAATACAGACCTTGAACAAAAATAATAGAATTATCATCCTATTGCAGTGTATTGTGTCACTGAAAAATAAAGAAAAGGGGATATGGGAAACTTTTTCAAACTTTGTACATCACCAGATAAGGTACTACATCACCGCAGTATGAGCATTTCTCTGTGTGTATTTGGGAAGACAACAAGGCAGAACACACGCAGTAAATACTTCAGGAAAGGGTAAAGAAAAGCCACATCAATGGCAGAAGGATTGGTCGGGATCCCAGCTCATAAGCCTGAGGATGGAAGAGACTACACAAGTCCTGATGACACTGTAAACCTTTTCAAAGTGGGGGCTTCTAAGAATGTGAGTGATCAAACCGAGAAATATAGCCTAAAACTACACGTTACACAATCCAAGCTGTTCATTGTGGGGAGGGAGGGGATCACATCAGACAGAGCAGTTAAGCATTGGGAGAGAGGTAATGGAGGTAATTGAGGCACCATCACCAGATCTATTCAATAATAGATTAGATAAGTAGTAGAAAAAATGTAGGGGAATATCCTGCATGGCACAGGGAGTTGAACTAAATCACCCAGGAGGAGAATAATTGCAATTATAGATCTGTTTCACTGCCACTAGAAAAGAGTGGTGCCAGGTGCAAGTATTAATTTTATTAAAAACTAAACTGGAATGTACACACTCTCAAACATAGCCAAAAGCCATATATAATCTATTTAGGAATGAAACTCAACCCCATTTTACAGACCTATATATTATTGTGATCATTTTAATTTTTGCAAAGCTGATGATATGTGACACTGGAAAAGGATTTGACCTACAAAATCTGTTGAAGATAAGCGCCTGTCCCTTTATTTCATTCATTTAGGAAGTGTGTTATATTTGATTATGACATTTCATTGTCATTTTTTTATATTCATAAAAGATGTCTTGGAATAATCTGAATATATAAAACAACCTGAAAATATAAACAGTGAATTCCTCTGACCCTTGTAGCTGAAAGCAGAAACAGCACTGGAAAACTAGAACACACAACCTTTCACAAGATGCAAGAGCTTCTCCTTTTCTTTAGCCATTTCTAAGAGCCTGGTGTACCATATATCTCAGGTCCAGCACCCAGCAAATTAAACCATTGGTTTCCCACCATTTTTTCTGAGAGAAGGACTCATATTCTTTTCAGGGGGGAAAAAAAAAAAAAATCAAAAGAGACTCGTTCCAAGCCCCGTGGCTTACTTTGGTAAGTGAGTTTGCTAGATGTGTTACTCAGCCTTCAAGCAGATCTGTGAGCGTCAGAGTAAACCAGTCTAGCCTAACAATAGCACTTGTCCAAAATACAGCTGCAGAGTGGAAAGCCACATATTTACATGTGCATGCCTGTCAGAAGTTCCCAGAGCCTCCCCCAAAACTGCTTTCACTTCCAGTGTTTCCGGGTGTTTGCTTACAGCAGTCTCCAGCCAGATTTACTGTGGAAGGTGCTTTCAGTTCAAGCGCTGTCCCCTGCTACTGCTGCCACCATCCTAAGTAACCCCTTCCACCCGGGAACCCAGAGAATGCAACAGAAAACATCAGGATTCATTGATCCTGGCATCTGACTAGGGCAAAGGATTTTACAATAAGGGACAAGTAGGCATATTAGGGGACATTTCCCCATTGATTTAGATCAGAGTCCAATGACATGACAAAGGGGACTGATGCCTTAACTGTGTCAGTCATCTGCTATTCCTGATAACAATGCTTATAGACTCTCTGTCTCCCTTGAGACATGCAAATGACTGAGCGACTGAGGTTCATTAAAGGTGACATTTGTCTTAATAACTGAGTTGCTAGTTTTAATACTTCTTTTCAAAATATTTTGCTTTTTTAAATCAGAAATCTTTTTTAATTATTATTTTATAACATTATTCTAAATAGTAATACCATGGAAAAGCTAAGAGATGAATGATATGTTTTTAGTTCTGTGAGCTTCTTAATATGAAAATATAACTGAATTTTCCAGATAGTTTTTTACAGATTTTATGATGCAATCTGTAAGTTTATAATGCTAAGCATACTTCTTTTCTAATTCAGATGTTATCTTTCACCTATTTTGCCTGCATCCCAAGTTTACAACTTTACCACATGGTTATTAAAAGCTTGTAAACACAAGGATATATAAACCAGTGCCATTTTCCTTACCCACTGAAATGTCAGGTTTGGTAGTCTAGGGAGGCAAACACATATGTGAAGTAAGTACTTAATAATGGAAATTGAATGCAAATATTTACTTACAAATCCACAAATTGCAGTGCCTTTTAAAAACACGTGCACATCCTACCACATAACATTTCCTACAGCGTAATTAGGGTTCTTTGCATCTATAATTTCACATTAATAATTCTCTAAGAAAACACTGAAATTACACAGTAATATACTATAACAGTTGCAGACTGCTTGCCTTGTGCTGTACAAAAAGGCAGCGTTTATGTCACTATATCAGTCACATAAGCCATCAAACAATCCTACTTGCACAAAACATTGGAGACTGCTTAAAACAAAACTTTTTTAACCATACAGCATTTTTCAGTGCTTTATTATATGCTAACGCACATACAAACATACCTGAAAACACAGGAGCACCAGGCTTTTATTCAGCTGATAATTAAGAATCAGTGTAAAGATATTATAAATCTGTTTGCATGAAAGAACATGGGGATGTTCAGATCTTTATCAGTTCACACAAAGGATTCACTTCAAATCAGTAAGGTGGTAAAAGATTCAGCAAAAATTGCAACCATTGCAAGAAAAGTGTGAAAGACATTTATCCATGGGTCCCAGCTCTTTATTTGCAAAATAGATCCAAACTTGTCATTCATTTACAAAAATGAGAAAAAGGGAATATTTATGTTGTCAGGAGTAACTTAAGGAAGTGTATATATCTCACAGTGAGTATAGTCTGTACATGTGCAGGCTGATCTACATCTCCCAGAGGACTGGAATGCAGGCAACATTCTGATTAACTGGCAGACAAATATCCTTTCTGATTTGAGCATCGGTGTTACTTTAGAAAGACATAATAACTGCATATAGGGATTATTTTTCAGTAAAATATTTTGTTTATGATGCTTAGAAAGAACTAAGAGTTCACACCAATCTCATAGTCACATTGGCTCTGTGTGTAACTTTATTTTTCTCATTGATGGTCACAAATAAAACTTTGAGTGTTCCCAGATAAAATATATAGGCAGAACTGAGGTTCTTGTAACTGCCCTATAGCTGGTTAAAAGAAATGAGGAGTCAGATCTGGCAGGTTTGGGGAAAACAGCCAGGATGAAAGCTAATCCAGATTCAATCAAATGTTGATCTTCATCAATTATTAAATGACACCCCCACTTGATAAGAGCCATGCTGGTTCAATAATTTAATTCAAAATAGAAGGTAGCCATGAAAAAGAACTTCCCCAGATGATTTCTCATATGATGCATCCTCTATAGGAGTTGCACTTCTGATCCTTAAATCTAAGTGTGAAAGTAATGAAAAAATCAAAACTGTGGGAGAGGATCTTTTAATAAAGTGTCACATCTTTCTGTATAAGAATTTACAAACTGATGAAAAACCCTACAGCAGGCGAGGGTGGCCTCTGCTCCAGCCAGAACAGCTCAGAAATCACTGTCCCAAAGGACACATATGACTGCAGCAGACTGAGGAACCAAAATTCAAAGGTGGGTCTGTACAATGAGGTTTTACACAGTGTTCTGCCACTACATTTGTCCTCGAAGTCCCCCATCATTTCTGGTCTGGCACAATACCCAATTGTCCTTGTACACTCATTATTTGTAATTGGTTTATTGGGTTGCTGACTCCAGATACAGCTCCTGATACTCTGACCACACAGCTGCTGGTAAAAGCTGCTGGTAAAATTACCCACTAAGGCCTAAATTCTCACAGCTGGGCACAACAAAATTTTGCCTGAAAATCTCTTACCTGCTGCTGTGCTTCTGCCCTCCTTAGAGCCACCTTCAGGCATGTCCGTGTCTTCCTCTCTTGCTCCTTCTAATTAACTGCAGATTTTCAGATCTTGCAGACTTGCTCTGCTTGTATATTCTCAATTGCTTATTGTGCTAAATAACTTGATTTTGATGATACAGCTGGGAATGTTGTGCTGTGTTCACACTGGACACTCCTTTAGGGTTTTTTTTCGTAGAATGTCTGGTAATGTTTTCTGGTCTCCATTGGATTTTATATAAAAACCAGCACCAATGTAATTGATGTGTTAAGAGCAGAGAATAGGCAGGTATGATTGTCCCCTCTGTGCACTGATTATATTGCAATCACCATTTCCCATTCCAGAACTCACTGTTTTTCCCTAGAGTTAAATTCTTCTCTGAAATAAAAGGCTTTCTGCTTTTAGGAACAGAGCACTTCCCAGGTACTGCAACACAGAATGGGACACAAGATAAATATTCCTGAAATTATTCTGTTTGATGGACCCTATTTTTAGTAATAAACACTGTACAGGTTTTTATTTTATGCTATTTATATGATCTCTACTTTAAAGTGGCAGACGAGCTGATTGACAGCCGCATCTCAGGATGCAAGAGCATGTCCAGCATCAATGCTGAGACAAATGTAGATGCACAAAGCAAGAGCTTCAGGCATTTCCAAGCCTCTCCAGTAAATCCATAACTTATTTTTTCAATATGGTTGCTATTTCACATTGCAGCTATGAGGATATTATAACTTCAGATCCTTCAAAAAGGAAAGGACTTGATCTGACAATTTCTGCTGTAACTCAGACATATTCTAGAGGTCTCATCCTTGCCTGTTTGCAAGGGAAAGCAGAATCAGGCCAAGCCCAAGTTTAACCTGCAAAAGGAGCCCACTGCATATATTCACATGAATTGGAAAAGGAAATAAATTACTGGTTTTCCAAAAAATAGTGCAGTTAGATCTCCACTGTACAGAAGATACACAGAGAGCAGAGTGGGGTAACACTGCAAGACTTTCTCTAGGTAGATGAAACCCTTCTTTAGCATATGAACATATAAAATGTGTAGTAAGTTCAACCCTTCCCTCAAAAAAAGAAAGAAAAGACAAGTTACCATTTCAAGTTAACCAAAAAAAAAAA
>WEKY01053537.1:82352-94468 GCA_013390045.1 Picathartes gymnocephalus | reverse complement strand
AAAAAAAAAAAGAAAAACCCAAACAAATCCATGAAAAGGGAAGAAGAAACAGGAAAGTCTTCATATTCCAGATCAACACCTAGTAAGGCCATAGAACTATGCTGAGTAACTCCTCTCTCTCCAGTCTGTAGCATACTTTCCCTCACCTCGTGCAGCTGAGCCCCAGCCTGGCCAGGAGCAGAAATGTAAACAGCAGAGTTGACAAGGCTGGCACAGGGTCCTTGTGCTGGTCCATCAAGGTGTATATGTATGTGATGATTAGAGAACGGCAAAGCAAAACAAAACAAAACAAAATGATAACAATAGCCTGGTCCAGCCTCCTGATTAGGCGACTCCAATGGAAAACCAGTCCTAGAGGAGTTTTCCAAAACTATCCAACAGAGCAGAGAAGTGAGAAGGCTTACTCTCCAGCAGAAATAATTGAATTTTCTAATTCTCAGCACAATTTCTTACAAGAAAATTTGTGTAATTGATCATCCAAAACCCAGGTAATTTTACACCATAATAGGTGATATGAAAATCAAGTTTTCTGGTGCTACTGCACTTAGAATGAGTCTTGTGGGGCTTTTATGAATAGATGGAGGAGAGAGATATTGAGTGAATTTTTTAAACCCTTTTATTGCAATCTTTCAATGCATTTTTGTATATGTACAATGCATTTATGTATGTAGCCAACCGCTTTTAAAATATATTTTCCTATTGAGAAAGGTTGTATTTAATTACCATCTTTCTTTTGGAAGATTCAGGGGCCAGGTCTTACTCATATCTTTCTTTACTTTGTTCAGTTAGTAGAGCATTCCAAGGCAGCCTGTTGGTACTTATGTGCCATGCCCAACACAGGGGATCTCCTCCCAGCACAGGCAGGGCTCCTAGTTATTCTAATAATCATTTTTTTAAAATGAATCTTTTGTATGAATTTTTCATAGACAATATGGAAGAACACTGTGTCTTCCACACACTTCTCAAGCAGTTGCACTACCTCTTTTCATTGTGTCAAACCTCTACAGCACATTTTGAAATCTTAGTTCCAGCAGCTAATCAGTTCTAGCACTGTTTAGAGTTGGGATTGATTTTTTAGTTTGGTTTGTTTATTTGTTTGTTTGGATTTCTTATTTTTTCCTCAAACTCTTTGCTAGCTTTTGCAGTGATTTTAGGGATTTGAGGGTTTGAGGGTTTTTGGGGGTTTGGGGGTTTTTTTCGTTGTGGGTTTTTTTTTTTTTCATTGTGGGTTTGTTTGTTTGTTTTGTCTTGGTTTTGGTTTTGGTTTTGTTTTTTGTTCTGGTTTGGTTTGGTTTTTTTGGTCAAGGTTTGGAGTTTTTTGGTTGATTGGTTGGTTTGGGGGGGTTGTTTGGGGTGTGTTTGCCTGTTTTCTTGTTTAGTTTTGTTGTGGTCGGTTTCATTCCTTGAAGTCTCCCATCAACAGGTTAGCCAGTACTAAATGTCCTGCCATGCAGTGGCTTGTAGCAATCTCCTGTTGTAGTACGGAGATATTTATAATTGCAAACACAATTGTTTCTAGCTGCGAAAGAAATGTCAGTAATATTCAGTGTGATCAGCATTAACTGCTCGGCTGGGTATCCCGATGTATCCTGAACATGTATCTCTGGTTTTCTTCAGAGAAAGCCCCCTTGCCACTGGCCGTGCTACCCTGTGTAGCAACAGTTTGGATAATACTTTCATCCAATACTCTCAGAACCACCCCTTTTACCTTGATGGGAAACGAATATTTTGGGATAGTTATTTACTTCGCCAAGAGACACGGGTGTTTCGGGCATTCGTTGTTCATTAACTCCTAATGATCGCAGCTTTGGGGTCCGTCAGCAGCAAGCTGTGAGACCTGACTGCGTGCTAACTACTCCTGCACGCAGAACTACTCTTCCCGTTGTTTCTGTCGAAAAAAACCACCTCCCCTCGTTTTTGTGGGTTCGTATTTTCCTTCAGTTACTTCTGTAACTCTAAAAACAATTTGAAAGGAAAAATGATAAAACAGGGAGACGACTGAAAATTGTTTGATAAAAGTAGATTAATTGCCGATTAACGATTTCTTATAGTTATTTTTCTCCACGGAAACATCCGAGGCTGCAGTGGAAGAACATGTCTTTAAATAAAGTTTAGTTCCATGTTAAAGAAGTAAAGAAAGGGACCCTAGTGTACAGCTGTTGCATCTGATTAAGCTTCCATTGGTAGGGATTTAGAAAAAGATGGATTTGCTTCTATTGGTATCGATCAATCCGATGACAGTAGTCAAGTAAGGGGGTATCGACATGGAAAATATTAGAACAAACAACCAAAGGAAGGTTCCGATATAGATCATCAGCTATGAAATACAGATAAACAGGAACCATAGATCATCACTCTGAGAAATGTGTTTTTACCCACGGAGTAACTTGCAAACTCCGAGGATTTTAATTTCTTTAACTACCATTATAAATTCAGACCAGAAAAGAAGCGTGGATCCTGCGGTCTAGACCGTAAATTCGTCGCCTGCACCTTCCCGGGACTGGCAGTCCGGGGAAACTTGAGCTGTGAAGTGCACCCGGCAGGTCCCCTAAGCGTGTCCACTTGCTTACACCACCCTCACCACGGGCTCGATTTTTTTTTTTTTTTTTTTTTTCAGAGCAAGGACACCCTGTGAGACACCTCTTGCTACTTGACACTAATTCGAAACGGATTAAAAAGCGAGAGGAGAGGTCAAACAACACTCCTAGATCACCGCAACAGCGAGAAAACTTCAGAGAGCCGAGGAAAGCGCTCCCCCGGGCTCGGCTGGAGCCGGCCCCGGCTCCCGGCTGCAGGACGCCCGCGGCAGCCCCGGCTGCGGCACCTCCCCCGCTGGGAGCCAAACCCCGCAGCCGCCCCGAGCCCAGGGAATTTGCCTGCACCGGGGTCCTCTCGCTGGGCTGGGGGATCCTTGTCCATCAATTGCCCACGGAAAGACAAACGAAAGAGTGGGAAAAGGAAAGAAAACCCCTTCTTACCTAGCCGAAACAACTATCGTGCTTTTTTCCCCGCTGGGAAAAATCGATGAGTTGCCATTTGCTCATACAAGGGTGAATTTCGTAATGCCACGATTGTGTTTTTGTTTTTAAATTGTGCTCTTTATTTTTAAAATAAAAACCATCGATGCTTTCCAGGAAATATCTTTCCTTTGATACTACCTAGTAGTGACTATTGAAAAGGCAGGGGTTTCAACTTTCTGAAAAGGTTTATTTCCAGCCTTGGAATATAAAGCGTGTGAACTTAGAAACCAGAGGACGACAAAAGCGTTTGCAAATTTATATACAGAAATATATAAAAAAAATTAAAACCCCACTTCTTTACTCCTAGAATAGCAGGTAAAACTGTCCCATGAGATTTGGGGGGGCGGGATTAGCACAAGAGACAGCTTGTCTTGTTCTGTAAAAACATCAACGAGCCCCAGTCTGAGAACCAGTTAGCACAAAACGCGTAAGAGAGATCTTAGAGTGTTTCTTCCCAAGGGAAAAAAAAGCAAGAAAGTTTAAGAACCAGATCTGAGGAAAGGTGTCTACATTTTGATAAAGATGGGGAGAAGCTACTCTGAGGGATATTAGAAGTGGAGAGTTTGAGACAGAGGGGCACGGAGTGGCCTTCGCCATTACCAATCTGTATGAAACGTGACTCGGTTCACGGTAGAGCGACCGCCACGGCGCTTGGAACAGACGCGGGGACACAGTCCCCATGGACTGAGGCAGAGCGTAGGCCCTCCTGTAATACAGGAACGGGATAATTTGGAAGGGAGGCAGGCAGAGCACAGAGTCCCAGTTTCTTTGGTGGCTCCGTGTTATCTCCTCCGTCCTGACCACAGATAATAGCGCTGCAAGAAGGAGAGCGGGTTGGCAGGGCCCTTCCGAGCTTTAGGAAACTGCCGGCAGCCCACGGACACGCGTGGGAGGAGCCCGGGCGGCTCCTCCGTGGGCCGGGTGGCGGCTGTGGCGAAGATGGACGCTCCACCGGCACAGCGGGGTCATAAATAAAATCGGGGCGGCCCCCGGCAAGGCAAGGTCGGGGGCCAGGGGAGAGCTATACGTCCCCGTCCACCAGGCTGAAGTGTTTGCCCGGCCCGGGGAGGCAGATGTAGGGGATGGCGCTGCCCGGGCACAGCAGGGGAAAAGGCAGCGGCAGCAAGCAGCGACTGAGCAGGGGGCTGTCCTTGTAGAGGGACGGGAAGGAGAGAGCCGAGGTGGCAGCGGGGGGCTGCGGCTCCCCGGTGGGCTCGGCCGGCCCCGGTCCCTGGCCCTCGGGCTCGGATGACATTTGTCTCTTGAGCTTGTTGCGGCGGTTCTGGAACCAGATCTTCACCTGGGTCTCGGTAAGGTGCAGCGCGGCGGCCAGCCCGGCCCTCTCGGAGCTGCTCAGGTAGCGCTTCACATCGAAGGTGGACTCCAGCTGGAACACCTGGCTCTTGGAGAAGATGGTCCGTGTCTTCTTCCTGCCGCCAGCCGCCGATGATCTGCCGTTCTCCGCGCCGGAGCCCCCGGCCTCTCGCGGCGGCGGCGGCTGCCGGGGGACGCGTAGCCCCTCCGTGCGGAGCGGGGACCCCGCATCCCCGCCCCCGCCGCGGCTCTTCCCTTCTTCCCGAAGCCGGCGGGACTCGCCGCCTGCAAGGGCAAAGCACAGCATCAGTGCCCGCCGCCGCCCGCGCCCCCGCCCCGCATGCACGCACGGCCCGGCGGAGAGCAGAGAGAGGGTGGGGGACAGGATGGGGAGGGGGCTGCCGAGGGCTGGCCGCTGTCCCACACCCTCCAGAGCGGAGAAGAGGGGTGAGGCTCTTCCATAAGGATCCAAGGAAATCCCACTGCCAGCTGTACGACAGGAAAGTGAGGGGCTCCTGGGCACGGGACAGACAGCCCCAGGAGGCCGGCAGGGAGGCACAACGCCCTGGAAGCAGGTTGGTGCGTGTGCAGCGGCATCTCCCCGCGTCCGCCCACGGAGCCTCCCCTCCTCCTGCTTGTGCGTGTGTGTCTGTGTGTGCGTGTGCCTCTGTCTGTATGCGTGTCTGTGTCTCTGTGTGCGTCTGTGTGTGCGTGTGCCTGTCTGCGTCTCTGTGTCCGTGTCTCTATCTGTGTCTGTGTGTGCGGGCGCCCGGCTCGGCGGCACTGGGGGTGCCGAGGTACGGCCCGGGTAGGGGCCGGACTGCGACCCGACGTGCGGGACAGCCTGAGGCTGCTGGCCTCGTACCCGAGTCGTTGGAGCCCTTACTGGGGTCTTGCTCCTCAGGCTCCTCTCCCTCCTCTTCCTCCTCTTCCTCTTCCTTCGGCAGCGCGCAGCGGGCTCTGCCCTGCTCCCTGGCCGGGCGGCGGGGGCCGGGCTGCAGGATGCTGTCGATGCTGAAGGCCGGCGGCGCGGCCGGGGCCGGTTGTGCTCGGCGGCCGCCCCCGAGCTGCACCATGGCGCGGCGAACCGAGCGTGTCCGGGCCGAGCGTGTCCGGGCCGAGCGTGTCCGGGCCGAGCGTGTCCAAGCCGAACCACGCGGAGCCGAGCCGAGCCGCAGGACTGGCGGCGGCGGCGGCGGGAGGGCGGCAGCGGCAGCCGGGGCGGAGGGAAGGATGGGTCCGGGTAGGAGGAGGGGTCGGGGTGACGGAGGGAGGGGATGGAGCTAGAGGGAGCCAAAGGACTGAGGACGGGGGGAGCGGTGCAGGGGAGGGAAGGCTGCAGGGAGGAGATGGAGAAGGAAAAGGAACAGGGACTAGAGGGAAGCGGGGAGGAAAGGAGGGGCGGGGAGCACGCCGAGGTGTCCCAAAAGGGTGCCCTGGGCAGCCGCGGCAGGGCAGGGCTGGCTGCGCTCCTGCCTAGGCCCTTCACTGTAAGTGGGCGGAGGGGAAGCAGAGCCAGAGCTCACGGCAAAGAGGAAGAGAAGGTGGGATGGCAGAAGGGAGATCTCTGGACTGAAGGAGAAGAATGGACTGAGAAGGTTGGAAGTAAGATCAGGGGAATGAGGGGAAGTCCGGCGAGGAAAAGCAGCGATGGCAGTCAGAGAGAGAAGGAAGGAAAAAAGGGAAGCTGGGAGCCGCGAACCCCTTCCCTGTGTTTGTACAGCACCTGGCACGACCCCAGGCAGTCTGCTGAGGGCATTTGCTGCACATTGTCCGTGCCGGTGTTAGACTGTGGAAGAGTAGTTCATACAGCTAGAGTGTCTTCGTGTGGTCATTTCACCTGCAGACTCAGATTGAGCGCGCTTGGTTCCCCTGGGGAGAAAGGGACCCTTTTTTCCTCTCAAGGAGCCCCGTGGTGTCAGGCCACCCCAAAATCCACACATAACTTCCACACATTCCCCCACACGTCACCATCCCCTCTTCATCCCCCCCTCCTCCCCGCGGGTCAGCAGAGCTTTTCTGTAGCTTTCAAAAGAGAAAGCGCTGGCCGGCTGGGTGGGAGTGTGTGAGTTCTCCAAGGTGTTGCCTTTGGGAGATGGAGAAGCGCTCACCTGAGCTGTGGAACTTGGGGAAGGATTGATGTGTTTCTGTGCTACCTTGAGAACGTTTGCTTCCCACACCTCCCAGCACTGCAGCGTTTTAAAACCCGCCCGCGCTACTCGACGCAGGACGTCCTGCGGTTTTAGGGCCGCCATGAGTTGCGGATCACAGGGAAACCTCTCCCTCTCTGCGAGCCCGCGTAAAGCCAGGGAAATGCTTCCAACCGGCTTTTAAGAGAGCTGTTGGTGCGAATCTCGAGGTTTCCACCACGAAAACTGCTGAGAGCAAACGAGAAGCCGTTGAAAAAGTGTTGGCAGTAGAAGTACTGACAGGCTTTTAAATATTGTGATGCCAGAGATTCCATGAGCTAAAATCAGGGGCATCTTAAGGCATTTAGCTGCGTTAATCTTTAACGCACTGGTACTTGAGAGAGCGCGTTTCAGCTCTTTTTCTTGAAATTTTTTTTCACTTTATGAATGCACTCAAATTTTAGTGCAGCACATGTTCCACCAGCCGAAAAAGAAATATATCAACCTTCCATCAACAGGATTATTGGCCAAATGCCCAAACTTTTTGCATTTTTCTTTCAGTCTCCTATAGGAACTGATGACTTTATCAGAGCAAAATATCCGTTTAAGAGAGAGCAAGGGAAGGGCCAAGGGAAAGGCCGAGGTAAGAGAGTTACAAAATGTGAAGAAGCAGCTGAAAACATAATTTAAGAAATTTGGTCTGAGATGGTAAAATTAGGAGCATGGGAGACTTGGACGCCAGGTCGGGTCGCTCTTTGCGCTCCTGTCTCGGCCTCCCTTCCCGCTGTCGGTGAGTGAGGCACATCCCAGATGCTAATCTTTTTTTCACCGCGTATCCCTCCACTCCCCGAGCAGTCCAAGCCCAGCCCTCGGAGACGTGGTCCGGTAACACCCCGCTGGGAGAGGTTTGTCATCCTTTCCCAGCCTCATTTGGCCAATTTTCGAAATAGTTTTTGTTTTGTTTTTTTCTGGTTTGTTTGGTTTTTGTTTTTGTGGGGGTTTTTTCCCCCCAACAAGCTTCGTGTAGAGGAGCACGCTACAGAGCTGGATCTCTTCAGCCACTGGGACAAGTTGGAATCAATTCACTGGCCACAAGAGGATGGCGGGGTGGGGGTGGCGGGGTCCCCCCGCAGTGAGTTCTACCAGCTAGATCCACACCTTGCTCCTCATGCCCTCTGCTAGGTCACCATTACCTTCAGGGAGAAGTAAAGACCAACAGAGAGAGCGTATCCTGCACAACCCAAACAACCACCTGCAAAGAGTCCTCCTACGGAGGGAGCGGGGCTGCCGCGGGGGAAGGCAGCGGAACCCCCGGGCCCACTGCAGACCCCAGCAACACAATCCAAGCCCCCGCCCCGCGCTTGACCAAGAGTTAACGTGGAGGACTGTGTCTGACGGGTGCGGAGGAGTGCGAGCCTTTCCCAAAATTCAGGGGCTTTTTCCAGTGAATGGGATGCATGGACAGCCCCGGGAAGAGATTCGTGTGGGAGCGGCCTTAGGCAGGGGCGCCTTTGGCCGTAGCCTTCACGTTCTGGGAGGATCAGAGCCAGCAAAGAGGATCTGGGGTCAGAGAGGCCAGAGAGCGGATCCCTCGCGGCTGCTCCCCCTCAGCACCGCTACGCAGCACCGCCCTTCCCTCCCGGGCTCCGAAAGGATATCGGTTGCCAGCAACAACTTTTCCTGCAAGAGGTAGAGATTTTCCTACACTGGTACTTTTCAGCCCACGCTTTATTTGCATTTTATTTGTGAAGAACCTCGTTGTCTGGGAGGCATGAGGACACGGAGGCCGGCACCACACAGGGGCAGGGCAGGAAGAGCCAACCTTTTAATAATATAATTCTGTAGCAGAAGCTAACATCGTGCAGAGTGGAAACCTTTCACCTCAGAAAGCTTTTTACCAGAAATCACTCGTCATACACATCTATATTTCCATTTTAGCTCAGAGCACAAAAAGTCTCTTACTCTAAACATGATGGAAATGAAATCTGATTAGATGGTACAGAAACGCCAAAGAGTCTGGTTTTGCTTGGTTTACGGAATCGAGCTTGGTTTATCCCCTGAGGTACTCGAGGGTAAAACAGTCCGTCCCTGGATTTCACGTCCCCTTGCAAGTAAGACCCTGGAGATTGCCAACATAGCGACACCTCGCAGCGCTCTTTAAACCGTCTTCAACGCTCTCCCGGGACACAACCCTGGAGAGTGGATCCGGAACAGAAGCGCTGTCCGAAAAGTTCATTAAAATCACTAGGTGGGTTTGGGCACTTTGGCGCTGCTGGTCCCTAAATAGAACTCGCTTTCGCGGTTCTGCAGTGGCTGCACATGGATTGCCGGTTGCTATTGTGGTCTCCCACCACCCCGGCAGGGTCCCGCTGCCGCCCCGCTGGAGCAGGCAGAGGTTCGGGACAGCGGAGACATCCCTCGCCTGCGTCGGGCATCCCGGGGAGGGAGGGCAGAGAAAACGGTATCACTAGCGGGAAAGCAACCCTCCCAGGAGTTCCCCAGGAAGGCAGCTACAAGCGTCACACAGCAACAGGCTTTTCTGGGGAGCTGGGCACGCTCAGCGGACTGCTCCGGCCCGGGAGGCGTCGGGGCACAGGCGGATCGGGCCATGCTGTGACCCCGGCACAGAGCATCCCTTTGCGATATTCTGTTTCCCTCTGAGGTCAGTTCAGAGTCCTCAACTAAATCGCCTTTCTCCAGACACTGTGCTTGATACCTGCGGAAAAATCCTGGAGGGGAATTCCGAATAAAGCTACTAATATCCAACTATTTAGTAGACTGCAATTGCTAAAGGGGAAAGGGAAAGCGAAAGGAGAGAAAGAAGAGAAGAGAAGAGAAGAGAAGAGAAGAGAAGAGAAGAGAAGAGAAGAGAAGAGAAGAGAAGAGAAGAGAAGAGAAGAGAAGAGAAGAGAAGAGAAGAGAAGAGAAGAGAAGAGAAGAGAAGAGAAGAGAAGAGAAGAGAAGAGAAGAGAAGAGAAGAGAAGAGAAGAGAAGAGAAGAGAAGAGAAGAGAAGAGAAGAGAAGAGAAGAGAAGAGAAGAGAAGAGAAGAGAAGAGAAGAGAAGAGAAGAGAAGAGAAGAGAAGAGAAGAGAAGAGAAGAGAAGAGAAGAGAAGAGAAGAGAAGAGAAGAGAAGAGAAGAGAAGAGAAGAGAAGAGAAGAGAAGAGAAGAGAAGAGAAGAGAAGAGAAGAGAAGAGAAGAGAAGAGAAGAGAAGAGAAGAGAAGAGAAGAGAAGAGAAGAGAAGAGAAGAGAAGAGAAGAGAAGAGAAGAGAAGAGAAGAGAAGAGAAGAGAAGAGAAGAGAAGAGAAGAGAAGAGAAGAGAAGAGAAGAGAAGAGAAGAGAAGAGAAGAGAAGAGAAGAGAAGAGAAGAGAAGAGAAGAGAAGAGAAGAGAAGAGAAGAGAAGAGAAAAGAAGAGAAGAGAAGAGAAGAGAAGAGAAGAGAAGAGAAGAGAAGAGAAGAGAAGAGAAGAGAAGAGAAGAGAAGAGAAGAGAAGAGAAGAGAAGAGAAGAGAAGAGAAGAGAAGAGAAGAGAAGAAAAAAGAAAAGAGACTTTAATTTTTAGGTGCACGTATAAATTTTCATTTATAACTTTTTGAAAAGAACTTCGTGTATCTCACTACATAGAAATGAAATCGTAAGCTGTGCGTGCCCCTGTTAAGCAGAGTTGAGAGACTCAGGATAGTTAAAGGAAGCATTAGGACATCCACCATAAAGTTACGTTCATCTGGAATGGGAAGGGAAATGTAGGAATATTGCCTGGACCTAATTTGTGGCTGACAGCAGTAAACGCTGCGAGTCCGCTGGAGTCTGGAGCGAGTCTTTCTCCGATCGATGGTGAGCGCGGGGCACATTGGCAGAGGGCACAGACAGACTATTCCAAGATAATGCAATGGAAAAGAAAAGAAAAAAAAATCGATCCAAATATATTGTTGAACAGTGGAGCCAGCACGCACCTGTGAGATTTATCAAGTATTGATTTGCATGAATATTTTAGACTCTTGCCTACGAGAAGAGTTATGGGCCATCTTAAGCCGGTGAGCAATGTACCATTTGCAAAGTAGCCATTTAACAAGGTGCTTTCCAGCATATCGATCATTTTCATTTAAAGTGTAATTAATAATAACATCTTACTGCAGCTACGCTAGGAATTTATTTCGAAAGGGCAGTTCAGATTCTATTTTGATTGTCGTTTGCTTTGCTTAAAAAAAAAATCTTTTCACTGATTATTTTTATTAGCGTCCAATAAACACAAGTTGTCTTTGTGAGTAATCTGGCAAGGTTTTCCTTTGCCTCGCCTCTGGAGTGCCATCTAGCTAAGCTGTTGTAGCAACATTCATTAAATAAATGTCAACAGACAAGGATTTATACTGCATAATAATATTACAGTTGTAGTATAACTGGATTTATTTTAAAGCTATTCTGAGGTTGCTTTGATCTATAAAGCAGCAACGTATGTCTATATATCATAAACAGCCTTTGCAAAAGTACTTTGAGCTTTACAGTCCATCAGCATTTTTCTTAGAGATTTCTGTTTGCAGGAGCAGCACAAAGCGTGTGACTCTTACATTTTTTATTTGTTTAATAAAAGATGCATACAAGGAAGAAAATTGTGAGGAATTTGCTGTCCTGATTTGAGGGATGGGCTTGGATGTTTGGGTCTGGGGGGTTTCCCCTATTTTGAAATAGTCAATGCACATACGTCAGGGACTGCATTTGTTGCTAGGATTTTCTCTGCATCCTGCAGGAATTTCTTGCTGTCAATTACAGGGAAAAGTATTGTTAAAAAAGCTACGAGGTAAAGAAACCTGAGGTGTTTATGTTCCTACTTTCAGCACATACTTTTAATAAGCCACTAGAAATCATTTTCTGCATGTACAGAATAAGGCATAAGTAAGCGCTTTTTCTTAGATGATTTCATGTCTTGCACCTTTTAATATTTTACCATGATCATAAGTTACAAATACAGTGTATGAAAAAAATCTGTTTATTGATATAATCAGCACGTCTTTAAAAAACAAACATACTAATGTCAAAACACATTTTAAAAATCCAGTTGATCATTTAGCCCTGCCAATTCCTCAACTTCAAGAAAAGAATATTTAGTTGAATCAGAAGTATAATAATCTCATATGTTACTCCAAAGAAAAGGCATGTGGAGAGTGGCAGGCGTGTTAAATTTCTCGTTGGATTACAATCTACTCTGATATGACTGTAGTGAGTCAGGATTTTGCTCCAGTAGGTAACACTGGGAGATCTGAGGGGCTGGAGATGACGGGAAAAAAGATCTAGCCGCTTTCTTCCAGTGTCAGCCAGGCTTTGAATGGCATCAAAATCAAGTGCTTGCGCCCTGAGGAAGAAACATCGCCCCAAGTCACCTCCTCTGGCACAAAAAGGCTGAAGTCCAGCCCAGGCGCTTTCCCCGCGGCCGGCGGGTCCCGTCCGGGGCACCGACATCCCCAGCGTCGCCTCTTCCCGGTCCTTCTTACAGCGCTCAAGGACCAGGCTGTAAAAGTTTTCATCTCAAATTCGGGTGTTTGACGGATATGCCAAGAAAATGGCTGGTGAATATGTCTGGAGATTTCAGGGGGAAATCAGCAGCAGTTAAAAAAACCCAAAAAACCAAAAAAACCCAAAAAACCAACCAACCAAAAAA
>WEKY01053537.1:0-72331 GCA_013390045.1 Picathartes gymnocephalus | reverse complement strand
TTTTTTTTTTTTTTTTTTATGTACAGTGAGAAAATGCATGGTTTTATTGGTACTGGTTAGGGTCAGCCACAGGAGAATTATGGAGGTCATGTGAAATAGGTGCCAATAAAGCTTTTATTATTGTTATACAGACAAAAGAGCATTATGGAAAGAGATCCTTACCAGACCTAACCATGGATATTTTGTTCTGTTAACAATCACGTTGGAAAATACAGAGACACTGTAAAAAAAAAGCCATGACTTGTCAAAACTTTTCAGAACATTAACCTATTATCAAGTAAGATTTTTGGAATTATTTTCCCTCAGAAAATTAAGGTTTCCTGAAATGAAGCACTGCACACAACTCATTATTTTACCCAAATCAAAACATCTAGGGAACTAAAAAATACATCTTGCACTGGCACAGTTTTGAAATAACTTTTAACATTTGATTTTTGTGTAATGCAACATAAGAAAAAAATCAAATTATTTTTTGATTAACAAGGTAGTCTTTAGTTTGTTTATATGTATCTACAGTTTGAATCTGAAGATTTTCTGCCAAAACTTGAAGCTAAGGATTCTGAAGTAAAAATTAAAATGCTGTTCCCCTCCCTTTATCCAATCTTGAATTATTTTAGCAGAGCACTAAACTTTGTCAAGGACTGTAATGGATGTCCACATGTGTTGATAGATTGGATTCTCAGATCAAACTTCAAAAACTGTTGGAGCTCAGTGAATTTCATAAAAACTCATACATTCTTAAATCTGATTGACTCAGGAGTTTTAGATTAATTCCAGGACAGAGCCAATTTCAATCAAAGAAAGTATTAAGAACGTACAGCACAAAATATCCTGTGTACTTTTACACTGGTGTAAAAGGAAAACTGATGCATGGATCAAAGTTAGCCCCAAAATATCACTAACATTGGAGTAAAAATCATACTAGCTTTTCCACTTTGATAGTAAAGTATTTCAAACTGTGTATATACTACGGAAATATTCTAATGTTCAAGAAAACTTGTGAAAATTACATGACACTTTATGATATTAAAAAATCACATACATTTATGATTTATATTAATAAGAAGCAAGTGTGCTCTGAATAGATAGAAAACAGAAAGTATCTCCTTTCCACTGGCTTTTGAGTCATTCATCATAAAAGAGAACAACAATTCAACCTTTAAAACTGTCGTTAGATCAAGGAAAGTGTTTTCTGTTGTCATGTGAAAATTATGCTTCTCTAAATCATATTTGAGTAAAGCGTACATATTCCCTTTCGAAACAAAAAGTCTTTCACCAATGATATATATATGCAAATGTAATCCCATAAATTTTTGAGTAAGTTCAGACATAATCTTTATAGAAATCCATGAGTAGTTAAGAGTTTATGTGAGTCATTAAAATCTGGGGATGAATGTAATTTTCAAATGGTTCTGTAATAGATTATAAATGGTTTTGCAATTCTCCAGCATGTGTGGAGATACGTATCTGGAGATATATACAGTTACATACATATGAATATGTTTATTATGGTATACAAAAATTACACTTTCATTCAGTATGAAAATAGTGTTGAAATGCCTTTAAAAAGGATTGGACCTAGTCAAAATTAATATTGTAATGAACTCAGATCCTAATGTAAACCCATGGAAACCCCAAATGCATTTGCTTTCTTGTTCTGAATTATTTTGGTATCAATTCTGATTAGCCCTAGAAAACCCTGAAGCAGTAGGAAGGCTGGGTCAAGCACTGAGTGAACTCGGTGGTAAGGCTGTGTTTGCTTTCTCTCCTCGAGCAGCACTGGGAAGTGCTATCTTCCCCAGGATCTCAGTGGGGCTCAGCAGGAAACCCAACCACATCAGCTCCTTCTTGTAAGATTCCCCTTTGACTTCCCAAACTCCTTGAGTTGTGTTAGGATGGCGCGAGCCAGTTCCCACAGTAATTCATTATGAAACCTGAGCACCTCAGCTCACATTCTGCCCTTGCCAGGACATGAGAAGTCAACCCAGAAATTTACACAAGCCTCTGGCTATGAATAATAAAATCTACACTGCAGTTAACTGAAATTGGAGCAATAAGTGGCCTTGCTTCAGGAAAATTTCCATATTACACTTTGTAAATTCATGTCTTTCCCAGAGGAAGCTAAAGTTCTATTCAAATGTAGACAATACTGGAGAAGTGGGTGAGGAGAGCTGAAGGTGCAGCTTAGTTGTCTGCTGTACCATGTGGGAAGAGGTGCCAATGCCCCTTTTATGTCCTCTCATGCAGAATTCTCCTCCCACATCTGCTGGAGGGGATTAATCAAACTAACTGGAGACTTCTATGTTTAACCTCTTCTTCCTATGTTCCTCTTAAATACAGAGCATATCTAGCCAACAATTTCCACATGTTCAGGGTGTGACCATCATATAGGAGAAGGTGAATCACTTTGCATGGCCCCTTCCAACTCTCTGTCTTGGGGAAGATTTCTTGGTGCTCCACAACAACACATACCTCAGTGCAGAGGGATGAAGGGCAGCTCGGCAGAGAAGATGCAGTCAACTGAATTTCGTGACACTCAGCTGGAGGTGGGACTGCTCTCTTTGGCAAGCACACTGGCATGGTGTGGCCTCTCCACTACAGGTCACAGATGACTTGGTCTTGCCTTGTCCTGATCAATTGCTCCATATGGCTACGCTTTCGTGTCTCAGTGTGCATGGGCAAGACACAAAGGATCACGGCACAGGTTTGGGCATATGTCTGTTCACAGTCTGCACTGTAAACTTACTTCCTGGAAGGTTTTGGCCTATCACTCCCCTTTCAGTCTGTGTCAGGGCATTTAGAGGATTGTAAAGCCCATAGATTGCTCCTGATGTATATCAGATCACCCTGTTTTGGAAGAGAAGAACCAAGGCACGTCACACCATTTGCACTTAGGACTTGAGGATGGAGCCAGCAGGGATCCAACCCAAAGTTCCCAAAACCCTGTTGTTCATCTGGCAAGGGACTACAGTTTCTTTAGATAGTGGGAAGAGGAGGTGCCCTGTCATCATGGTGTGTAGCTGTGGTAATTTGGGTAGGGGATATGTAGTTAGCAAAGGAGAGCACCTCTTGCCTACCCTTCCTCCTCTCCCCTGCCAGCATCCTTGCAAAAGTCTGGCAAACACCAGCCCTTTATCAGTATTTATAGCTATATCTCTATCTGATGAGCCACTCTAAAAGTAGGTTAACTCAAAACATACTGCTTTGCTGCTTGGAAATACAGATGTGAAGCGATATCTGGTTCTAATATACAGATCACCTTATGGTGTGGCAGGTTTCAGTTTCCACAATAGAGAGTGCATTTGTGCTAGGAGTGATTTAAGCCATTTGGGACCTTCAAAAGCAGAAACTGTTCATGAACCTTATTGGAAATGACTACACTTGGTGAAAAAAAAGAAAGAGAAACTAGAGGGGTGATCCAAGATCACACACATCTAAAGAGTGGAAAGGAAACCTTTTCAAATGTTGCTTTCTCACAGAAAATGCCTAAGATAAGTGTTTGAGAAGTATCTCCTTTCCTTTGTTGAGCTATGAGGTCCTGTTAACGCTAATGGAACTATTATCTCATTGCAAAAAGCCACCAGATTTAGTAAAGAATAGTCAGTTTATTAAATATTGGCACTATCAATCAGCATATATTCTACTTCATTTTCCATTTTGCATTTTCCCTCTTGCTGAGGAAGGCAATGAGGAGGACAACAAAGCAGGTTTTTCCTTTCAGATACACCTGGTGGATTTGAGCTCTGATATCTCTTTTTCCCTCAATACACAGAAATCCCCTAGGAAGAGCAAAATATCAGCATAAAGATCGTCTGTACAGATTGGAAAGAAGGATTTTGCCCTTGGGTCCAAAAGCTGGAATGTTTTCTGCAGATCATAGACTCCATAAAACATATGTATTTAATAAATAAGCAAACAAGCTTGTGCTTAAGTGAGGCTTCCATGCAGTAAAGGAGAACAACATTTGACAAGTTGGGGTCGAAGGGTTGACACTTATATCCCTTGTATCCCAGAGTCACTTTTTCCAAATATCCACCTTTCAGATTCACAGCAACTGTGCTTTCGAGGTGCACAAGAGGAACTTTCCAGAAGCTTATAGCAGGTGATCTGAAATGGTGCTTCCTCACAGATCTGAATGACCCCATGCAGAAAATGCATGGAATATGTCTGCCTTGTCAAAGGGGAAAGCAGATGAGCTGAGAAGCCTTTCCCTCATTCCCATCTACTCTCTCACTGCCTGCACAGGCCAACAGGGAAAACAGGAGAGGGGAAGCAGCTGGAATGATGCCAGAACTTGGTGCTTTTGGCAGACCTCTGCAGCAGGAGCTTGGGGTCTTTTTGCATACCTCTTCTGTGGAGCTGTCAGCAGGTAAAACACTCTGCCGTGTTTCTCAGAGCTGCTGAAATATGATGTGCTCTGTCTCCACCTTTGGCAGAGCTCGCCTGACCCTGCCTTGCTCCTTGCTTAGGGTGAGGCAGATTCAACCCCCTTGGCAGCCCTGACGGGTCACCCAGGCCTGGTCAGCCCTGAGGAGCTGTCCTGTTACATTTAACAAGAGGCAAAAACACTCACCAGCTGCTTGCAATTGCTAAGACACTAGGCACAGATTTTGCTTTCATGGCTGAACGTTTTACCGTCATGATCGTCAGACTCAGAGAGATCTTATCAGTACATTTGGGCTGTCAGGACAAAGGCCTGAGCACCTTCAGGTCTCCACACCAAGTCTCCACAGGGTTCAGGGGGATGGGGGATGAGTGTGTTGAACAAGGTGGCTCTCCACAGCAGCAACAATTATCATTCTAGTGCCCATGGTCCCCACTCAGGGCAGGAGCCAGACAGAAGTCAGGTGTCAAGGCTGATAGATTTATCTCGACTTTTACTGCTCACAGAAGCAAGAGGGACACCTGTAGAGGGTCATCTATCTCTCCCTCTGTGCATCCCTGCTTGGCAGAGATGATGGATACTGCAAGAGCTGCCAAAATCGCTGTAGAGGACACTGACATTAAACCAAACACCTAACTTCTAGCTGTTTGAGGCAGGTTGAAAACAAGCCCACCTTTATTTCTTCATTTTCTGGTTGTTTTTATCTTGTTTGGCAGGAATAACCCTTTCCCCTTCCTCCATTTGTGCCTTTTAATGTGAAGAACAGCAGAAGCAGACCAAGGACCTGACTCATCACTCCATCTTTAGCTCATCCTTAAAAATGTATGCACAAAGCTCCATGGCAGCCATTCCCTTGCATAATGGGCAAGTTTTGTGTGATTTTGACCAACTTATTACATGGTACAGTGAAGTCAAAGTAAAGTTCAGTTAAGGATAAAAAACACAGTAGATTAAATTTGCTTAGATTTGTTGTTCTTTTAGTCTACAGGGATAAAAAACAATTGATTTACTTGGAACTCTTAATTTCCACCATAATGCAAGTTGTTTTATTAAGTGCAACAACTATACTATTCTGATTTAACTATGTTTGGTTATGTCTTCAATTCAGGAAAAAGAAATGGTGTGACAATGAAATATTTCCTTGGACTATTTTTGTGTTGATCCAGGAAGTCTTGTGGGCACCCACCTCTGAGATCAACACAGAATTAAAAAGAGACTATGATTCAGAGTCAAAAAGACCAAGCATCTTTCTGCCTCATGCTGGGTTTCTGCTTTCTATCTTGTGCTGAAGTTCCAAGTGTTCCTGCACACAGGTTTTCCCTTTTCATATATCTACTAATGCCAGTTTAAAAACAAAATAAAATACGCCCCCCCTCTAAAATCCACTTAAATCTGACTCAAAGAAAAGTTACCTTAGCCTTATGAGGTACACAATAAAGTGTAGGTTATCCTTGAGAAATCTGTGTCTAGGGTATCTAAACTACTACTTTCCATAAGGACCAAATCTAATATGGATGGGAAGGATTACTGAGGATTTTAGCAGTAGATACTGAGGATCAGCATCTTGCTGATTCTAAGTAACACTAAGTATTTAGAGAGCTTTGGGAACCTTTCTGACACCTAACAAGGACTTATAGATTCTTTAGTTTAAATTTAAATTCAGATTAGTATTCCAGATTAGTTTGCTACTACCAATTTTGCAACCACCAATAAATCCAAATGGTTGTATCTGTACATAATCAGAAATTAATCAAGATATGTAGATGCAGATTATTTAAAGTTCTACCACAATCAGCATGATTAAGAAAAGAATTATAATAATCTTAAGGTTGTCTTTCATGGAGTGTGAATCCAGGAAAATATTTAACTGGTATGTAAGTTTATATGGCTTCCATTTAACAAGAGTAGTTTGGATCTGGATGGAATCTTAGGAAAGAAATTATAAAACTGCGCCTTTCCTTGAGCTGGAATCTTCTGCATCTGACCTATTTCAAGGTAGTTATTTTGACCATAGGCCACATGTTCTTTGTTTTGGACTTATTTCTATTCTGTAGTCTTATCTGATGTTTCTTCCATGTGCACTTAGCCAGACTTCCTTGGTATGAAACAGTACACTTGCAAGGCAATGCCTGGGAAAGAATTTTTGCTAGCAGGAATCAGCATTTTTCATCTTTTCCTTGTGTAAATTAAGTTAATAAGAAAAGTGTCTGGTGACTCTGCACTAATTTTAAAAGAGTATAAAATATTTTTCTCTCCCCTGGTTTAGTTTCCTCTTTCAATCTTCTTTCAAAATATGTGCCTGCATTTACTTGAAGCTGCAATTAACATAAGAAAAACATAGGCAAAAATAAGATGAGGCAGAGGAATATCTTTGCTAACCCTTGACTGGAGACATGATGTGTAGATACCTTTTCATAGCTTAAACATCAGGGCAGGATTTGGTGTAACTGAAGACCAAATGGACCTTTTCACAGTGCACCTCGAGGCTACATCCCTCCCCTGACCAAGCACAGACTTCTGCAAAGTGCCCTCAACACGGTCTAATGGGTGTGTTTTTCTCATTTCTCACTAAAATGTTTATTCAAAGTGAAGCACAGGTGAGATCTGTGGTGTAAAACTGCTCCAAAATTGTTCTGGTGCTGCAGAACCCCTTGGGATGCTCACAGGTGTTGTGAGAGCACAGTGCAGGTAACCCAACTCAGACAAAAACCACTGCTGAGGTCCAGGTGGATTAAGATTTTCTTCTAGCAGTTCTGTATTGCACAATCCAAATGTACACTAAACTTAGATCTGTACTTCTGCCAAGTCGCAACTTATAAATAAAAGGCTTCAGAGCAAGCCAATTTTCCTACTTAGTTTTAATAGCTAATACTCTGAAAACCTCAAGGCTAATTAAACTGTTCATTGTCCTGCTGCATTTAATTATTCAGATATTGATCTAACATCTTAACGCACAAGACAAAATAGTGACACATTTTATATTTGGAAATGGAAAAAATAGGAACCAGGCCTGCTTTGAAAATCATTTAGCAGTTAAAAACTGAGCTCAGACAGCAGTTTCCAAGTGTTGATGTTTTTTTTCATGAGCCACAGAGACTTTTTGTCTACTTTAAAAAAGAAGAAAAAAGAAGGAAAAGAAGGGGAAAAATGTAAAAAGAATTCTAACAACAAGAGTCCCAAACAAACAAGCAAAATCCTACAGAATTACCTATAAAACCTGCCTCAAATTTCACATCTAGCTGAAAAAATATCCCACACAGTAAATTGCCAAATCCATGTGTCTCTACAAAGACAGAGACAAGTCATTTGTAAAATCAGAACAGCACAGGGCAATCCTGTGTTCAATTCTGACCCTACCTAAGACAACCTCTGACCTTGGACTAATAAATATTTAGCTTGTCTTGTTCCTCCACTGCCTGAAAACTGAGCCTCACATGTCTCCCTCTTTATTGTTGTCTTAATTTAGGTCCCCATCTTTCTGATATGGGACTTGGTCTTTCTGGGTACTTTCCCTTGGGACTGAAATAGAACCCCACACAATACTGAACAAGCTGCTCTGTAAAGACAACGTTGTCCAAGTTCTTTTTTGAAAATAATGAATTTGTGTTCCTCCTCAAGTTTTTCTTTCTTCTGTCCCACTCCCCACCTCCCCTTTTAATGCCTTGGAAATATCATCTCATTTCTAGGAAGCTTTCTCATGATTTTTTGGAAAAGCTATTTCTCCTTTCCAACCACAATCTGTGAAGTTTTGGAGAATGAGAAACACAGATGTTCGGGGTCCACCGGCATCACTTCCACTTTTATTATTACATAAAACAGAAGAAGAGTACCTGGATTATTTGTAGTGGAAATAATCTATAAGTTAGTCATTTACAGCTAACCTAGACACCCTAATGTGCACAGAAATTTATGAATACATTACACAGTCTGCCTCATCCACAGGACACATTTATCAGAGGCACTGTGCCCTAATAGTGCCTAATACCCCCCACTGATTGTGAGGACAGCTCATGGTGACACGACCAGAACATTGTTAGGTTGTTTAAAGGTAGCTACTTAGTGTGTTCTGATATTCCCAAAGTCATCCAAGATATTTACATAGGACTTCAACTATGACCCAGGAGTTGTGGGAGACTCACATGGTGCTGGAGCAGGACCTTTTTTTGCTGCATGGCTCGAGTGGTGCCAGACACATTGTTCTGGCAATTAATTCCCATCTACAAAGACCGTGATGCAAACGGCATCATTAATGTCTTGTTTTGTGGGTTTCTTGTGTTGCTTTGGTCTTTGGTCCCCCCGAGGACACACTAAAAAGCAAAGTGATTTGCCAATCGTAGGCAAGAACTCCCTCTGGATTTGATTCTGCCTGCTGGATGTCATCCCTATGGTCAGAAGATTCTTTGGAGGAGATCTCATTCTCCTGCTATGGAGCAAGAAATAAACAACTACCATAGAGCAATTCAGCTGCATTAGCTGTCCCTCCAGTGATGCTTAGGCTGCCTTCAACTTGCTTCTGGGGCACAAGTAAAAAAGATAATGAAGTTAGCAGAAGAAAATGAGGTGCTCTTGGCACCTCTGAAATGGAGATTTCACTGCAAGAGTAATGCAGACTGCTGACCCAGCTCTGGGGACTCCTCATGCAAGGCAGCACAGACCAGACACTTTGATGGGAGGGGCGAAGCCAAAGCTGCGACAGTGAGGGAGCAGAGGAGAGAGAAATAGACTGTAGGAAAGGTTTCTTATGCCTTAATCCATGCCAAGGTTGTGCTTCCACTCAGGACTTTGATTTTACAAGCTGTTAAGGTCCTATGGCTGGTCATTCAATAGTTCTGGAATAACGTTTTTGTTGGGAAGAAGTAAACATAAAATTTTAAAAAGCAACATGTATTTAAGTACAATGGCTCAGCAGGGGATTGAGTTAAAGCTTGACAAACGGGAGACATTGTTTTATGCAAAACTGCAGTGTGCTCTGCCTTGCACCAGGAGGAAACCTGGCTTTTCCCTCAATTAGATCTTGCACTGGTTATAGGTAGAATATACATAATGGAATAGCATATGGCATCTGGTCATTATTGCACAATTCACTGGCTGGTAACTCCTCTGCTGCATCTCCAGCTCAGAGTAACTGACACCAGATAATTCTGTTGGGAGTAATCCAGGCTTTATGAAGTGTTCCAAAAACTCGGAGCTAATTGCTAGGCTTGAGATTCCCAGATTTGCATATGGTGTTAAAAAATGTTGTGCAATGGAAGGGGAAGCATAAATTTTGCAAGAGCTGTATTTTGACAGAAACTTGCTTTCCCCTCTGATTATTTATTGCTAATTGTACAGAAGTGTCTTACATATGTCAGTGAGTTTCTTTTTGAATCTGCTAGTCCAATTCCTGGTCCCCTTTAAAAAATTACATTATAAAAGTCATAAGAAGGAAAATCTGTTTTCCAGTCTGGCAAAGACAGTAGATTGACTGTCATAAACTATAGCAGATCACTTTGCAGTCACATTAAAATCAAGTTTAATGACATTAAAGCTTGTACACGGTGGGAAATTCCACTTTAAATTCCTTCACCATCTGTTGCTTAAAAGTCAGCCATGAGTATTTCCCTTCCATTTCTCCTTTCCTTAGAATGGTTGATGCACAGACACAAGTTTTTAAAGGCTGTACCCAGGATGGGGTGTTGGAAGGGGAGCAGAAGGACCTTGGCTGTGCTGGAGTGGGAGAGTGGCATCTGCTGATAGGTATCAGGGACTGAAATTTCACTCACCAGAAACTGTTTTACCACAGTGAAATTACTCGAGAACTGAGTCGGGTGTAAAGCCTTTTCTCAATGAATGTCCCCTGCTTAGATTTTGGAATTATTGCTGGAGTAATCTGCTGGAGAGTTACAGAAATTTATTATTTATTTGTTTCACGGTGTATCTCTTTACTGCAACTGTACAAGCCCTTCCTTCCGCCATCCAAACAGCACCATCTTCAGGCACATTTAAAACCTATCCATTACCCAGCGGTGACCTAGCTGTTCCTCGTTCTGGGAATGTTCTTTTTCTGGTGCTGAAATTGCACATCTTCTCCTCCTGCTTTTTCCCTGGGCATTGCCTTTAAGTCTTGACACTTGTCAATATTATTCTATCACCCCAAGATGCGACTACCAACCCCCTTCAGTAGCACCCCTTTTGTCTGTATCATCGAATCTTTTCTCAGATGGACACTTAAATTTTCTTTAAAGAGTTTCAGCATTATACCTATTTCATACTGTTTATTTCTATCATTTATTGTGATTTTTTTTTTCCTGATCTCCTCCTTAGAAAGACCAACTCTATTTTTATTGGTATGTTCAAACAATATATTTCCAGTTTCTGAAAAAACTTTTGAAAGAGACAAAGAGATTTCTGGATCAATTCCATTTTGTTATCTACTTGTCTTGAACACATATTTTTAACACAAGTAAAATCCAGTTAAGTCAAAAGAAATACATGAGCTATTAGGCTCTAGCAATTATGTCTGTTTCATATATAAACAAAATAAGACTCGGCTTGGTGAGTATTAAAATCACAGGAGCATGCAACAAGAGATACTCAGTACATTTATAATGTCATCATAACCACCTACTGTTATTTCCCCCAACGAAATGTCATTTGCATGGTTTGTTTTTTTCCTTTAGTAGTCCAGAGGTCAATAAACAGAAAAAAAAAAAAATCTACACAGCAGGTCTGTGTTCAGTCACTGTGCAGTTTTCTGGAGCTGTTGGAGGATGAAGCAGACACAGACAGAGCCTCATCCCATCCATCCCACCGCCCACCGTCTCTGTGCACAACGGATTGAAAGCTACTTATGTATTATGGCAATGTTTGGCCTCTAAGAAGCGCAGTAACTACTTCTGCCCTTTTCTTGCCATTTAAATAAATTACGGGGAGATGCTGTCCCTCCGTCCTGCCCTCTACTTGCAAAGAGGAGGATAGTGCTTAACTTCAGCGAGGGTGCTCTCATCCAGCATTGCCTTCACTGAGCTTCCCCCGGCTCCGTGGGATCTCTCCGACTGCGGATACTGTGTCTTGCAGCACTGATAGGAAAGCACAAGTTCTCCTGCCTTTGCTTCGTTAGACAGACCAACCACATGGTCACACTTGAGGTTTTCGTTAGTCTTTATTGGGGAAAGAAAAATTCCTCAGTACTAAAACTGCTGGGTTTGTCAGTTTTCAATTTTACTGCGAGAGAAAATTTGGCCGAAGTTTTCGCGTGGTAATTACGCTTAACCTCTGCACGGCATCTGCAGGAAATGCTGCAGCAGGCAGCACTCACCAGGTCCCTGCGCGTGTTCCCAGATGCGCCGCGGGCCTGTCCCGTTGTCCCGGCGTTCCGGACGGGGCCCCGGGGCGTGTAAGCGTCGGGGCGTGTATGACCCAGACGTGCAGCTCTTCAGACATTGCGTGTCTCCCTAAAAAAGGGGTTATTCCTCAGCGCTGCTCGGCCTCCTCCTGCACGCAGAGCCGCCCGCGGGGCCGAGAGCCCGGATGGGGCACACGGGCTCCGGCGGGGGCACCACTTTTCCC
Organism: Picathartes gymnocephalus; assembly: GCA_013390045.1. Taxonomy (NCBI): domain Eukaryota; kingdom Metazoa; phylum Chordata; class Aves; order Passeriformes; family Picathartidae; genus Picathartes; species Picathartes gymnocephalus. Next base: position 60,399 of record WEKY01053537.1, on the reverse strand, counting down.
CGGGGAACAGGGAGGAAAATGGGAAAGAGTCTCGGCCCCTCGGGAGCCCCACGCCGTGCGGGGGTCCGAGGCTGAGCAAACCATCCCCTGGAAGGCAGGGTACCGCCGTGTCTCATCCCCTTGGCCCTGGGGGCGAAGGTGGGGGGAAAGGGCTGTGCAGAGGGATGAACTTGGCGTCAAAGAGGGGCGGCAAGGTTGCCCCCCACCCTGGGTAGGAACCAGGCTGTTCATAATAAAGAGGTTTTGCGATGTCTTGCGATGCCAATGACAAAATTCTTGTGTCCTACTTTTGGACGAGAGATCGCCTTTGTGGGTTAATTTAAGGAGACTGAAGAAGCTGCGGTACCGGCCGGGAGTGCCGCGGAAGGGTGGGAAAGCACTGGGGCCACGCTGGAGTGGCCGGCCGAGGGCAGGGGACGACGCAGAGACCCCCACGGCCCCGGGCTGATGCTTAGCCCGTCTCCAATGCCACGAAGGTCTCTCTCCGCCCCATGGGTCCTGCCCGGTTCGCAGCCACAGGTTTCGCAGCTCCTGCAGTCCCATTCCCAAGCCTGAGCTCAGCTCCGAGGGGAGAGCAGGGATCCCCACGGCTGTCCCGACGTGTCGTATCCTTCCCGCAAGAGGGGACATACCGTCCCGCGGAAGGGCAGGGCAGATCCCAAAGATGCCTCTGACAGTGTGGTCCTCCAAAAGGCCCCGGAGCCCCTGCGACTGCCCCTCACTCCTCCAATGGCACCGGGGGTCGGGAAGATGCGCCCGGTGCCCCTTCCCACTCCTGAGAGTAAGCATAGACAGAGGAAAGGATTTTCTTTTTTTTTCTTTTTCTTTTTCTTTTTCTTTTTCTTTTTCTTTTTCTTTTTCTTTTTCTTTTTCTTTTTCTTTTTCTTTTTCTTTTTCTTTTTCTTTTTCCTTTCTTTGTTTTAGTCCATTTTGGTCTGGTTTTGTCTCTTTTTTACTCTGATTATTTTACTTTTTGAGATAAACCCGTTTTTCAAGTTCATTTCGTTTTGCCAGACCATCTCGGCCTGAGAGTCCAGGTTTCACGGCCTCCCTTAGGAAGCAGCAGTGAGGAGCTCGCACCTCTTCCCGACGCCTTTGCGGAGTAGAGCCCGGGCCGCCCCGTTGGAAAAACGGGACCAGCGCAGCCGGGTCCTCAGCGGAAAGGCGGGAGGGCGGGGGGCTGGAAGACAGGGAACTAAATTTCTGTCCACCCAAAGCAGCTTCTCGTCACACCTGAGAGGTGAATTCGATCAGCCCCCAGCGCCCCTCGGCCAGCCGGGCGCCCCCCGCCCCAGGGACCCCGTCCCGGCGGCCCCACAGCCCCGCCGGGCTGCGGAGCCCGAGCCGCGGGCCGGGGTGAGGAGCAACCGAGTCCCGACCTGCCGGGGGCTCTTCATTCGATCGCTTTCCCTCGCCCCCCAATAAATTATGATCATCTTCACAGGAGAACACAGATGCGGGGCGAGAGTATCCTCACAGAGCCCTCCAAAAGGAGGATCTTCCCAATAATTTTTCTTCAGGAATCTGTCTCCTTCCCTTCTCTAGCTTTATCCCAAAGCAGAGGGTTGGGGTTTTTTTTTGTTGGGTGATTTTTTTGCTTGTTGTTTGGTTGGGGTTTTTCTTGTTTGTTTGTTTCGTTGCTCACCTATTTTTTCTTTAAAGTTATTTTTAGAGGTGTCTCTGTCTTTATTGGTTGTTCAAAAAATTTTCACAGTATTTGGTTTTGTTCACTTTTTAAATTTTTTTTTTTTTTTTTTTTGTCTAACGCTCCTAGGGACAGGACCAAACACGGATCAGTCTTAAATTAATTCACAAAAAAATAGGTGGCTATCCAAGATGAAAGTTAAATTCCCAGCTACACAGGTGTCATGTAGAAAGGCTCTGCATCCAGGTGTTCCGTACTCTTTTCCAGGTTTGACTTTACACAGGTGAAGGTATTTTGAAGTAAATTTTGATCCTTCTCTAGTATGCACATCCTCCAGCATTTCTCTGTTGTAGAGCCTTGCTCAGATCCAAGAAACTTCGACCTGCTTTTGTTGTTGTTGTTGTTGTAAAAAATCAATAACAGAACAAGGATATTTCTCTGAGAAAGTCCCCACAGAGGAGTGCCCTGCTCCCCGTGAGCCATGATGCAGTATGTGAGCCTGGGCACCGAACTCCCCATCAAATGCCAATCACAGCTGCCTTCCTGCACACGCTTTGCAGCACGTTTTCTCCTCTTTCTTCTGCATCTACACTTTCTTTCTCTTTTCCTCATCAACAGGACTCTGTAGAGTCCTTCTCCAGCTAAGCATGTTTTTTACTACACCACATTTTGATTTTACTTGATTTACTTTGCTATCACTGCCCTTCATATCACTCCTCTGAATTTTTGTTTTCTCCATACCCAGAAGTGTTGGTGTTTGTGTCTGAACTTTGCTCTTTCACATAATATTGTCACATCAACAATATTTTTAAAAAGAGACATGTTTAAATAAAATGTATAAAGGATAACCAGAATAAACCATACACCAGATCCTTCTATTATTGAAGTTGAGCTGTCTTTTGCCCCTTTTGGTATCTTCTGAAGTTGGTAAGACATTATTCTGAGTTGGTCTTTATCAGGAATCTCAGAAGTCATTTCAGCACATTGCTGACAGAATTTCCTGCCTCATGGAAAACAAGAACCTAACTACAATTTCTGCAGCAACAGAGATCCTAATCTGACTCTTCTGTGCCAAACCTAGAATATCATAATTGCCAAAGATGAACATTGTGCTTGTGCAACTTTGTGAGATACATATCAAAGGTCACTTTTCAGGTAGGCTGTAACCTCTGGTTGTTTCCTGGCAATGTGATAGGTTGTTAATGGACCTTAATATTGGGGAGATGTAAATCTCTTCATAAGCTGAACATCTTGGAGGTTTTGCCTTTCAGAGCTTTTCTAGTTCTCTAAGATATTTAAGCCTCTGAAACCAATTTTGATTTCTTGAAAACTCATTAATATCACTGTGAAATCTTACCTACAAAGTTCTTCAGCATGAGGAAATGCTGGAACTAACTTTGCAAATTTGTTCTTTATGATCATGTTCTGGAAAAGTCAGATCTACAATAAATTAGTGTTAAGAACACATGAAAAAATTAGAGAATACTGAACTCATTGCCCAGACTTTGGTACTCCAAAACACAAACCATATATCTTCAGGGTCTAGGTTTGAACATCAAGCTGAGTTAATTCAGATCTGATCCTACAGGCAATTATGGATAATTTGCAGGACCAACTCCATGCCCCACAGTAGAACTGTATGTTTGTAGTATCTGCACCTTTTTGATGAGGAAAAGAAAATTAAGTGCAATGCAAAAACATTTGTATCACTCATCTGGATGAAAGTAATTTTATGATGTATGTGGCAACATTATTTCTGGTCATGAAATAATTTATCTGTCTTTCAAGAGTCTTTCTCCCTCTTTTAAGAGATTTGATATGCAGATGCTAAGCAGGGTTGGCCACACACTTGCTCTTGCACAGTCCAAGTACATCTCTCCTACCTTGGCCATATCACATCAGTCTTTACTTGCCCAGGGGCTGCTGAATAATCCAAATTCCCAATATAGAGAAAACAAGGTGTCTTGAGCTGTAGTGTGATCACACTCACTGAGTCTCTCTGGGGAATAGCTGCCCCAGATTTTCAGATTTTTTTAGGGATTCCGTTTTTGTTTCATAACCATTGTTCACAGGAGCCACATCCTTTAGTGCTGCAGCTCATTTCCAGAGCACTGGTTCCCTCCCTGCTCATCTTCCCAAGCTATGTGCCTCACAGCTCCCAGCCTAATGGCATTTTGATATGCTGCTTGCAGAGTTGGGAAGCTTGGCTGCCCTCACAATGATCAACAGGAAAGAGTCTACAGGATAATGGAAATCTGGAAAACATGAGGGGTGAAAGATGTGCCTTTGTTTAAACGGGAACATGAAAAGAAAAAAAAAAAGAATAGGAAGACAGGGGACAAGAGTGTTCTATATGTAAAATATGGCCACAAAGTTGCTGGTAATCACTTATGAGCAACTGAAGAAGAATGAGGAATCACTTAAATTTGCAGCAAAGAAAACCAGGATAAATACTAGAAACAGTCTGTTTCTTAAGAGGGTATCCAAGAAAAGCATTTGATAGAAATCCCAGGACTTGTGCTACAGAAATGCAGATCTGAAGAAATATCCATAAAAGATTATCTAAAGTGATTTACTTAACTTTAATGCAGGAGGTGGAATGGTGGGAGAGTGGCCCAGATGATTGGATGATTTCTTGACTTCTCTTTCAGTGCTTCATTGCTAAAGCTCTCTCACCCCCGCAGGCAAGGCAACTCTTCAGCTGGCTGACAGCTGATGCAGGATTGAGATTAAACTCAACAGAAAATTGACTGTGGTGGTAGAAATATGTTGATTCATGTGGAATTCAGGCTCTTAATTCACACCCAAACCACCGGCAGAGCCACTGCCAGCTTCAGTAGCTCAGTACCAAGTTCTTTTCTGGCAGGCACTAACATGTCCATTTTGCTATGTTTTGAAGAAGTATCACAAGATTGGCCTCTTACCAAACCCGTTTCATCTCTATGAAATATTATGGCTATTTCAGCATGAGTTGTATGGCAGTTAGAGATCAGAGTAGCACAGAAGGTGATTACGCTATTAAGTTCACTAGGTAATTAAATAAAAGCATTAAGCTTTTCATTTTCCCCTTCGGTGTTTCATATGAATAATTGTTCCCACGTTTTAGATATTGAAATTACTGCCTAAGAAATGGTCTCAGTGGAGCAGAAAGGATGCAAAATGGATCAATTAATAGGAAGGAGATCTACGTTTTTATTTCTGTCATCAAGAGAATTACTGGGAGAAGAACTTGAAGCAGGAAGCACAGTACTGTTTTTCTAAATTCTGGTCACAGAGGTCCTTTTCATCCATGGTTTCATCCATCAGCTTCACTTTTTGATTGCATTTATTTGTTTTATTATGCACTGGAATAGATTAAGAGCGCTCATACAAGAAATTATGGCACCTCTGATGGGGCATGGCAATAAATAGGAGGGAGCTGGTAATATTTCTGTGTTCATATTTGTCTGCAGTGTAAGGGGGAAAATGTACACAAAGAAGAAAGTGATGAAACAAGTGAATGGGGAGGCAGAGAGAGGAAACAAAAATTAGGATGGTGGATGTAGTAGAGACAAGGACAAAAACGTGGCAGATTGAAGCACAGGAATCAAATTGGAGTCATTTTGGGAAATCACCACCATATTATCTTGGGGTGAGTACAAAGTAGCTGAAGAGAACAGGGTGAGGGATGCAAGGATCTAAGTAAGAGAGGAAGCAGGCAGAGACATGGACCTGGCAAAGCTGGAATTGGTGCAGGAGCATGGCAGGGTTTGTGTATAACAGCCCCTGGACTTTCCTGAAAATGCTGCTCCGGGTGTCACAGCCCATTATGTGTGGATTTTGGGCACTTCACAGCTAAGCCTTGGGGATGGAGGGTGGGGAAGGAGGATGCTTGATGGGGATAAGCAGGAAGGAGACAAGGGCCCAAGTTAACAAATGACTCAGCTATGAAGGGAGGGGGAGCCCTGAGGACAGAGACAGCAGTGTCACAGGACGCTTGCTGCCCCGCTCAGCTCTTGCCATGCATCTTCCCACCCTTTCCATATGACACATCGGGCCAAGGGGCCCCAGTGCCACCTCCTCCTGCCTCCACCACTCACAACAGCAGAAACGAAGCCACCCTTGGCTGCTGCTTCTCTCCCTGGGAGGGGAGCAGAGCCAGTACTACTTATTGAATAAAGTGTCAGGAGGAACCATCCCTGCCCTAGGGCGTCTCCAAGAAGTTGCTGTTCAGATGTGCACTGCACTGAGTGTCCACCTCAAAATGGGTCAGGAGAAGCTGAGCAGAAACCTGCCTGTCTGCAGGGATTAACCCACGAGGGAGCCTCTCCCAGCAGAGTGCCAGCAGAGGGAAGGTGGAGGCTGCTGTTACAAGCCTCCTCTGAAGACTGAGGTGCTTTTAATTTTAGTCTGGGAACTTTCCCCTCATTACGCTCCTGACAGGATGGGTGCAGACAGCATTAGGGATGCCGGGCTAGACATTGGCCCCAGAGGAATGTCTCCTCCTTCTCTTCCTCCTCCTCTGCGGCAGCACCTCAGCACAGGGGGAGGCACAACAGCACTTCCAGTCAAACACCTTCCCTTGCAGGATTTCAATTTGTTCAACCAAAGGCTGCTGCAGGAGGGCAGGGAACCTCTACCCCACCCTCACCCTGGCTCCCCACGGCTGTGCAAGTGAGTCTGGCTGGTGCCTTTTCCCAGGGATAAAGGGGATCCCTGATTAAAGGGGCCTTCTGAACAGCTTTCCCCTAAAAGGAGCTTACAAAGCCCGTTTGTTTAACCTTTTCACAGCAGCTTGACCTTGTCATGAAGAACAAATCACTCTGAAAAAATGTTGAAGTGTGGGACTGATGGACCTGCTCCCAGCCTCCTCCTCCTCTGCCATTGCAGACCCAGGGATGAGTCGAGCCCTGGCGAGGAACAAGGACCCTTTTCTGTCACCCACCAGCCCCACAGCTTCGAGCAGCAGCTGGGAGTGTTGACCCCCACGGAACAAGGGCTGGGTGAGGGTGTCAGTGCTGAGGGCACAGATGTGACAGGGCAGCCTGCTCCTCACGTCCCTGATAACAGCAGGGGATCTTGCCTCCAGTTTTATCCAAATACTGGATGAATTTAGGGGATTGTTCATTTTATTCCTGATGCTAAATTCTTCAGGCAACGTTTGGGTTCCTATTGCCCATTTTACACCTTTTGTGGATTTCTCAGCAATGAAACCAGGGGACAAATAGACTCACTGATTACTGATTAAGTTTAGAAGCAAATATTTAAATTTTGTTACATTGCTTGTTTTATGGATAGGGAAGGAACTGTTCAGTTAGAAATAACAGTTAAAAACTTACTGAGATTCTCAGATTTTAAACAATAGTTCTCTTTTCCCTTAATACAAATTATCAAAGCAAGAATGCATAAATTGGACAAAAGTTATTATATTCCAGTGTTTTCATGAAGTGATTTTCTACATGAACAGGAAAATGAATCTTAATTGCTTACCACAAAAATATCCTCAGGCGATGGTAGTACAATTAAGAGCTTTTTTTAAATAGCATGCAAGAAAATGCAGTACATATGGTGCCATTAGCAACTTCAAAACTGTATTTGGATATTCATTTAATTTTAAACAGCATGTGTTAACACAAAACTTAGCAGTAATAATAAATATAAACTTGGGTAAGAAAGTAAACAATGCCGTCTCTGTTGAGTGTGTAAGCCATTAGTCAAAATCAACAGAACCAGATTTTGATAGTAGTTTAAGCACAAAATATTTTATAATAGCTATTTTTAAGCTATGTTTTGCTTGGCTTTGATTAAAAAAAGTAATAGTTGTACCGAATTGTGTTTTACTGTGCTCAGTAACTTTTCCTTTGTGAATACTGAACAAATAGACAGCAGCAGAACAAAATAAATGTGTGAAATGAAGAGCTGGATAACTTCACATTTCTGTTACAACTGTGTGTGTAAATTTAAACACCACACTGGTATTTTGTGTTTTTACCTAATGACATTCACTGCAGAACACAACGGAAACAACCCAGTGTGCTGAGGGTGCCATACTCAATTTAAAGGTCCCATGGAGACCTAGCTGTGTTAGTGGCCAGGTGCTTAAATAAAGATCCTTTCTGTAAAGAAGACTAAAATATATAATCCCTGCCTTAATCCTGACACTTTTCTGGTCTGTCGAATGCTACTGAAATTAAGATTGTTTGTGTGTTGAGGATAACACAACACAGGACATTTCCACCTGCCCTTGCAAGGGAAAACATTAGTTTTCCATTTCAGTGAATTTTAGATAATGGTGCCAGCCGGAAGAAAAAGTACCAGTGGTGGCACTGACCTTAGAGGTGTAAAATATCCACATTGAAACATTTCAGGAGAAACAAACAGGATGAGAGAATTTTACAGGCTTCCTTCTTGTAGGGGAAGTTCCTTATTTTTACTGCCCCCTCCTCACAGCAGCTCCTGTGAGCCCTGGGAAAGCCTGCAGAAATTCGTGTTCCCTGCTGCCTCTCAGATCCTGGCCCTCACTGCACTGCTGGGCTTTCCTTCTCTGCACAGATGGGGAAGATAGCCGAGGTTCCAGGGAGTGAGGCACAGGAAAAGGCTAATTCTTGACCCTGATGACAGATGAGTACTGGTGGGCAAGGGACTGTGCCTCTCTCGGCCAGGAGCCTCAGCTGTGAATTCTGCCATGGAGCATGGTACCCAAGCCAGCCCTGCTTTGGGGAGCTGGGTCAGTAAATCAGCAAATCACACAGGAAACATTTTCTTGGCAAGGAGAAGACAGGCATCAAGCCACCCTGCAGTTAAAAGGGAAGAGGTTTTGTGCAGCACAAGAGAGGGCCATCAGTCTTGCCAGCATGTACATCCTTCTTGCTGGAGATGTTCCACTTTGTATAAATAATTAAATCATCTTTGGAGCAAGGACTTGACCCTGCATCTCTCGCGTCCCAGGTGAGCACCCGACCAACTGGGCAATAGACTCAATCTCCTGTTTTTCTCTCCCTGGTCCAATGAATATTTAATTGCCTATACAAAGTGAAGCAGCTTCAATGGGAGGCAGTGAAAGTCAGGCACCTCATAAAACCCCTGTAGCTCCATGGCCCATTTTTTTCCACCAGAGTTTGACTCCCATGGACAAAAGCCCTCATTGTGTAGGAGAGGGGTCTCTTCTGACTGGGTGCTCCCCTCTAGCAGAGTCAGAGATGGTGGGAGGCAGGTCCTGTCTTTTCACCTTTCCCACTCATAATACATACCCACCTACATTGGGACCTGATGAGATTGGTGGCCACCCTTGATGTATTTGCCTAATTATTTAAAGTAATCAGCTAGGCAGGAGAAGAGCCAGAGAGAACCTGCACGTCCCAGCAGACTGTGCAGCTGCCAGGGTGCATGCTTCTGCTTCTGCTCAAGTTGGTGACAAAGTCAAACAGATGAAGTGTGATGGGTGGGACAGAGTGTGTGCCCACTGAGGGGAGCTTATGTCTTGGAAAGGTTTAGTCTCTCACACGGCTACTGCTTTCACACTCAGTGCCTTAGTTTATCCACTGACTGATGCACAGCGCAACCCAACACATCCCAGCAGTAAAAAGCATAAAGAAGAGCTGCAGGGAATAAGATTGCAAAGAATAAGGTCATTCTGCCCAAGGCGCAATTTTGGTATTTTTTATAATTCCACAGGAAACTAGGCCATCCAGTAAGGTTTTTAAAGCTAATGCAGATTTTTAAAAGAAAGCACAACTGATGTATTTTTAAAAATGTGCTGAGCCAGAAAAGATGCTACTCAGGTATTTCTATAGTCTATCAAGGTCAGAGTGGAATGAGAAGTGCCCTCTCTGAAGAATCACTCCTAGTCTCACATGGTCCTGAATTGTCTTAGCAAACATTTTGTTGGAATTTTTTTGCTTATAACAGGAATAAGGATTTAGAGAACAACTGTCACTTGCAACTGCATGAGAAATTCAACAATGGGATTGCATAGGAAAAAGTGAGGAAGATATTTACTTATTTAAAAAAGATAATTGCTTATAACCTCAATTTTTCCAGGATATTGCTGCATTTTCCCCAACAGATTTTCTTTTGGGAACATTTGGGTATCTATCATCACCTCAAAGCAATACAAATCAAAACACTGTGTATTTACAAAAATAAAAATGAGATTTTGTTTGTTTGCTTGCTTTGCTTTGTTTTCCTGTTAAAAATTATTAAAACCACTCAAATCTAAGGGTGATAAAGAGGGGTAGTCATGGCTGGTCTGGGCATAATATTTTGGTCTCTGGGTTGGAAGTAAGTCTCCCTATGGGTAGACAACAAGGTTTAAGACCCTTCAGGCAGTGGTACTCCTGTTATCCTCTGGAGGTGCCTGATTCTATAGCCTACAAGATGTATCCCCCTGACATCATGCCCCAGGTGATCTGTCAGAATATGGCTCTCCACTCTCCAAATTTCCCAGTCCTGGCCATAGTTTGCAGACATGGAGCTGAGACGCATCCGATTCCCCGCTCCTCCATTCCCAATTCAGAATTCATCTCTGTTGTTTTAACGGTCTTGCCCAATTGTAAAATTAACTCCTACCTGCTGCAGAATGGAGATTAAATCTGGGGAGTCATTAGGAAAGAGTTATCACAACAGGAATATCACCTCTCCGTCAGCAGCAGTGGCAGGTGTAGGAGAAAGCACAGGCACAAAGAGTTTTCTGACTTCAGAAGTGGCAATTTGTTAAGCACAGACTTGCATTGTTTGCAATGAATTAATTTATCACTTGATTTTACCATTCCTGACCAAACATGCTGAGCCATGGTTTTTCACCTATTTTTCTGCAGTGAGACTCAGTCCTGTCTCCCAGAGCTTGTCGACACAGACGATAGCAGGAAAGCGATGAGTCAAGAGCAATCAGATCAAGAGGGTCATTTCACGGACACACCAAAATGGCCAGGAGCATTTTCTGATCCTTTCCCTCTTCTAACTGCAGCATGAGTTATCTTTGCTGAGTGTGTTTAAACTAACCTTGGGGAAGGGCTGTGAAAGGGCCTGGAAAAGCAAATGATCTTTCAACTACTGCTGGGGATGGGAGATATATGGGTAAAGTATCACTGCAGCCACAACCTCTTGTCATGGCCTCGCAGCACCACACCAAGCAAGTACTCACTGTTGTGAGACCTACCTGGCAGCCAAGGACTCAGCTTTTCCCTAACATCCCTGATTCACATTGCACAGTATTCCTCCTGAGTATTGCTCAGTCACACTCAGGACATGGATCTGGCATGCTGTACCTGTGAAAGACATATTTATTTTATGTATTTTCCTGTATGTTTTTTGCCTACTAAATTAAGAAGAAGGCTTTTTGAAATTGTCAAGTTTCAGTCACTTTCTAATCATATCTTCTGTTTCTGCACTTGTGACTGCTGTTTGCAACCTGAGGATTCCCTGCAAACTATTCCTTATTCTCCTGTCACACTGATCTCTTTCTTGTGAAGAATTTTCAGAGCAAGCCTTTCTAATGCTAATGTTCAGCCAAGGACAAGGGCTAGTTTCAACAATATGTTACTTAATTTAGAGTGTGTTGCTTTGCCTTCAAAAGGTGCCTTAAGCTGTTGCCAGTGGCACCATCTCAGTTTGGCCAGGTCTGTGGGCAATGCAACCTTATTCTATCTGTACTCCAAAGTACCCTTCAAAAGTAGTGTTTATGATGGGTTATCACAGACAACATCATTTCCAAAATGTTGTTTATCACAAATAGAACAAAAAAAGGATAATTGTCTTGAAAAATCAACAGTCAAACCATATTTGTGGCCAGAGAGAGCTGACCTTCACAGGTGAAGATGAAGGTGCACCCTGATGCTTGGAGGCAGGAGGGTGGTGAGGCCAGAGCATGAAGGTTACATTGCACTTGTGTTTCCAAATCCTCTCCAAGGCAGCAGGACAGGGAAGCTTAAGATCTACAAGGGCGTTGAGCACCAAGTAGCCCAGCAGAGCTGGACAGGAGACTGAGAGGCAGACACAGCCAGGACCAAGTGATAAATTCAATTTTCTTCTTATTAGCTCATTTATATTTCTCTCTTTTCTAGGTTTGTGCCCCAACCTGCTTTGGCTTTTTTCTTCACTTTCTCCTTCTGTCCTCTATCCAACTTTCCCCAATAACAGTCACAGCCTAAACTCTTTTCTTACGCTTCCGCTTCTCAGGGATGGTACAAAACAATGTCAACAGATGGTGGATTGTGTGTTTTCATGTGTTTTTCATACACGCACAAATTGATTCAAAGAGATATGTTGTGCATCCTTTACTCTTCCCTCCTACCAGGGAAACACAGACTGAAAGCAGAGCTCCTGAGGAGTCCTTAGTCCTGCTGCTCTCCATAAAATGACACATAGCAAAACCTTCTATAACTCACTGGATTGGGGCCATATGCCTGGTGTCGTGAAATATATGGAGGAAATACGTGCTTCTCAGTAGTGTGAGGAAAAGCCACTCAGCAGTTCCCATATTTTATGTATCTATATATTACTTTGAGCAATGCAGATGTATGTCTTTGTTTAGAAAAGTCATTCTTATTTCAGCTGCCAATGCCAGGAGAGCACAGGACTGGGGAAGGGCTGCCCATGTAAATGTGACTGGAAATAAATTTTAATTTGTGATGCTGCTCTGGCACATAGGAATGGGATCTTGGTGTGTAAATGGGTAGTGTCATCTCTGAGTGGGGGAATCACAAATAACACAGTTAGGGCTTGTCTTGTGCCATCTTTCTGATGAAGAGAAGATATGTCAGTACATCACATATCTGCTAAGATAATTTGTACAATTTTGTTGTTACACAGCTCTTTCGATCAGGAAAACCTAATGAAATTGTGAAGCCTATTTGTGTTGCCGTCAGGGACAAAAACCCGGCTGAGTCAGCACGGGGAGCATCGGCATTGTGGCTTTGCATGAGAGAGGATTCACACAACAGGCTAGTTAAGCCCCAGCTCCAACGCGCCCTCTGCGTGCAAAAAATAACACTTCAAGGGAGCTGAGTTCTAGAAAATGAAAACTAATTGCTGGGGTTAGAAGAATTCAGCCAGTCTTAAGACATTAGGATCACGGTCGAGCAGGGAATGTCATGGAGCCAATTGGAGCAAAGCTGTCAGGGTTTTACCATGCTTAAGACCTAACCTTAGGTTGCTCTGTGATCACACGACCACGCTCCAATATCTGCAGGAAAATATTCTCCCCGTGCCCCAGCAGCACTTCCCTCCACGGACGCAGCAATGAGTGCAAGGAATGCCGATTCCACAATACTCCTCATCGCCGGCAGGATAGGGACAGACAGGCCTGGCGGTTTAATTTGCCTTTTTTTTTTTTTTTTCTTCCTAGAGGAATAAAAACAACAAAAAGACAACCTAGTCTGTCGTGAGATTTCTGACTGATTGTGGAGTAATTCGGACAGAATGGAATAGAGCCTGCTCAGTGGTTCATGAACAGCACTTATCCGTACTCCATTATTTTCCCTTTAGTTTGCTTTACAAATTAGAAAAGGGCACCAGTGTCAAATTCTTGATGCAAGCCTCTGTGTGAAATGATAAGCTAAATCCTAAATTGAGGTCAAAGCTGTTCATGTGGTTCCTGCTGCTAATAAAAACGCTTTTCTTTGTTCCTGACTGCTAAGAATGCCTGCCCCATTTATAAACAAGATCTTATCCCAAAAGAGACACCTCTATGCAGATGTTAGGGAAAAGTACCCTGCTTAAACAATAATCTCTCCTTAAAAATACATTATGTTTTTTCAAGGGAAAAAGTAGCATGGTTCCATTGAGAGAAATGCATTTATTCTAGCTAAAATTCTGGTTTTGTCTGCAGGCAGCATCTCAGTGTATTTTTCTGAGTGATTCACAACGTGAAAAAATAATTGGCAGCATCATAGAATTATGTTCTAATGATTTCGCATAAACTTCAGTTTAATTTCCATTCAGAGAGAGGCTGAGTTTTCCCCCACAATTTCCTTTTTTGACACTCCTTTCTCAGTCCAAAATGAAACAAACAAACAAAAATAATAAAGGAAAAGCAACCCCGCTGTGATTTAGAGCCAGCTCTTGCTACCTGGAGAACTCTGGTTAACAGGATATAAAAACTGACATCATCACACCCTGCTGAAGGATGATGCAGCACCTGGGAGAGTGATGTCCTACTTGGGCACGAGTTTTCATGGTCCCAAAGCTGGGTGGAAATGACTCAGGAGAAATTTGGTGTCTCCCCCCTGAGGAAAAATGGCACCCACCAGAGGGCTGGGGTAAATTGTTTGGGCCAGTTATAATTTTATCTTCAAAATCATTACCATAAAGTCACTCAAATTTAACATCTCCATACATCTTTCAGAGCCTTAATGTCCGACCCTGGCTTTTTCAATGAGTTGCAACTCTGCCGTGTGCAGCTGTGTAGTATTCAGTGTCAGGAGACAGCTGATCCCACCATCATCAAACTTGGACACCAGAAGCCACCGTGGCTCTGCCTTCCTTGGTTTGGTCCCCTTTGCTGTCACTGTAAATGGACTGGAAGTTGGTTACTACAATCACATAAATTCTCAAATACTGCAGAAGATGAATCTCCAGACTTTTTTATCCTTTCCTGGGAGATAGGAAATCAATTTACCTAGAAATACAAGAAATGCCACCATGGGGTTACACAGCTCAAAGCAGTCACAGGAGAACAGATAACTTTGAGACTGCAGTATACATTCCTTTTCTTCATTTTTTCTTTTCTCTGTGCTAAGCCCTTGGTAACTACAGTGAGATGAATTAAAAGTGTCAGTTTGAAATGGTTGGAAACGGGTATAAATTGGAACTGTCTTTGCTGAGAAGCAGTATGAGACGGGATCAGGGCTAGAGGCAAGGGAGGTTTTGGAAGGGCATCATGATGTGTATTTGCATGTGCATGCTTTACAACCAGGGAAGCAGAAGCACAAGCAGAGATATGAAATCAAAGCAGGGAAGTTTCCTATTGTCCTGTTTCCATAAAATCCTTTTCTAGTTAGATTTACAAGAATTATAATCAATTCAAATTTTGTATGTATTTATAATGAATATGCAGATGTAATGATATGAAGCAGTGCTCTCCTGCACTTCTCAGTGAAGATAGTCCTCATCAACTTTACTTTGAAATAGCCTAAACACCTCTCCAAATACACGTACAGAGAGAGGCAGAGTAAGGATAAAGCAGAAGGATGTTTGTATTTCTGCCCCAGGAGCAGCTGAAGGGCTTGAAAGATAAGAAAACAAGCAGAGTAAAGTCTACCTGAGGGGGTTAAGAAAAAAAAAAAGGAAAGAAAGAAAAGGGGGGACAGGGACTGGAGTCCTTGGGCCTTTTCTGTGGGGGCACACATTGTGCTCCAAAGGCAGTGTACTCCAAAGAAAGTCTGTGAATTTACCCAAACTAGGCTTGTGAAACCTTAGCCTGGTAAAATGATCTAGCAGCACAAACAGCTCGAAGTCTGGGCATTTCTGCATTATCTGCCCAAAGACAGTTAACACCTGTCCCCAGTCAGGATCTCACAGGGCTGGAGGAGACAGGCATCTCAGAACGGTCTGTTTTACCCAACTTTTCTTCAAGGAAGTCCCAGATTGATTCCCTGGAGAGAATTTTTCACAGCTTTTGCAAGTGTTGCTGTCAAAACTAGCCCTGGAATGGTACTGTTGGGTAAACAGCCCATTTCCTCTCCTGTTGTACACTGTCCCTCTGCAGAGCTCCCGTCTGAGCAAGCACGGGGAGGTGGAAGGAAAGCCCGGCAGAGCCCACACAGCCGGTTCGCTTCAAACAGCTTGAGTTTCTTCACAAGTGAAGCTCCTCTCGCCTCCCGAGACTGCAGATGCCCTGCAGCAGTACCGCCTGCTGTGCCGAAGTCCCCGCGGGGACACAGGGCCTGCGGAGGAGGAGAACCAGCCGTGCTTCCAGCCACGTCTTCTGGGAGCAGCCCTTCCCATGGCGGGGCTGGAACTTAATGATCTTTAAGGGCTGCTTCACTAACCATTCTATGGTTCTATGATGTCCTGCCCTCCCCCTCTGCTGAGGCTTGGGCTAGATGTAATTGGTTTCAAAGACCGGGTTTAATGCTTTTTAATACTAGTTAAGTGAGTGGGTTGAGATGCTAGTGTTGAAATATCTTGAGGAGGGAAAGAATTCTGCATTTCCTGTTATTTGTCTTGCTTCACAGAATCCCATTTTTTTAGTGAACAGATGGAATATTTTTGGTTTGTTGAACATTTTGTCATCACTATTCAGCACCAGCTAACCTGCCAAATGCTCTTGAAAAATACACAGTTATTGCAGTCTCTGGTCCTCCGTTTTACAAGAGCAACTTGGCTCCTTGGTTGCCATGAATAAAAAGAACTATTTATTTTTCTTTTTTCTTTTCTTTCCTGCCTTAAGATCCAAAGAGTATTCTCTATTGATCTAAGTGGCAAAAACTCATTCAAAGTAAGATAGATGTTATTCTGCCAGAGCAGGAAAACTCTTGGATGAAACCAGTAGAGACTGGAATTTCTGTACAGGGAAGTCTACCCCATTTGCCAACAGTGACCAACAGCCAAGGATAACTGTGATTTATTTTTTTTCCAGTTAGAGGTGGGTGGTGGTTTCTATTAGCTTTTAAATGCAGAAATACAAGGAGGTTTGGGTCAGGGGCTCTGTTTGGTCTAACATACCTCTGCAAATGCACTTCTTTGCTTTCTGTGCTGCTGAACAATTAGCTTGTGCTGGGCTGAGACACCATTTCTATGGGACAGAATTGCCTCCTGTAGAAATGTAGGCTGTTTTCAATCAGGATGTAAAAGATGGACCTCATATGGCTGACTTTGGTAGGACATTCCCTTGCTGAATAGCCATGGTGGTTAAAACCAGTTTTCTGTGCAATATAGGTTTGTCCAGCTTAATTTTCCACTGCCAGATTTTTTCTTTTTTCATAAATTATTATTTTCACATTCTTTCCCAATTCCTCTGTTTTCTACTTCTTCCTTTTCAGAAATCCTTAAACTTTAAAATCCAACTATGAACACAGATTTCAGCACCCTACATTCAGATACAAAACACATGCTGATTTTTATTCCCTGCTCCTTGGTGAAAAGGGATAATACCTCTCTCATGAATTTGAGTAGGATTTATATTGTAATGTAACCACCATTGTTTTTTAGAAAATCTGACTACAGTTTGCTACCAGCCTCTAGTTCATCTCTCAGACTGAAATGACAGCAACAGAAAAGACCATGTTATATTTTTCACTGCATTGTGGCCCACAGTGGTTGCCCATGTGTTTGTTACCTCTGTCTCTGTACTGAATCTGCCTGAATTTGAGACTGTGAACCCAGCAAAGAGTTGCAGAGTGGCTCTCAGTGTGTTTGCATCTGTCATCTCTGATATCTCTGAAAAAGAAAAGAACATGAGCATGCCTATACCACAAAGTAAAGACAAACAATATTTTTAGTAATTATGTGCATGTTTCCACTCGAGAAATTTTGGTCTAGTTAACAGCAGAGGAAGTCAGTGAAAATTTTATTTCTACTCCTGTCACTGTGTGGGGTCAGGAATACTTTGCAATTCTACACCACTTTACGAGCAGAATTTCTGGACAATAAGCCCCACTCCTTTTCCCGATTTCCAGTTAGAAAACACTCATATGGTTCTTAGGTTGTAAATGAAAGAAAAACCTCAAGAGACACATTGGAGAGAGTGGGATTCTTTCCTGTTTTTTCAGGACTACAAGGGGAAGCTAGCTGAGGAAGGAATATCATATATACCCTCCCCTATCATCATGGTAGTACATCATGTCTGACTGGATATTATGAGTCCTAGGGAAGACTTCCCCATGCTTCGGGAAGGACAAAGGGAAGAATTTGCTTTGAGGGATTTTGATACAATGATAATTAGTTGCAGAAAAAGAAGTTATAGAACACCAGATTAAAAGGGATCTCCAGGACCATCTGGTACAACATCAGAACTTTTAAATTGGTAAATTCCTTTAATTTTTTTTTCCCCACTTTTCTCAATTATTAGGATCCAAGACAAACACTTTGACAACCTCCTATGTACTGCTACCCAAGGAAAAAAGGTGACACTACAATTTAAGTAATCACTGTCTGATTTGTGAATTCTGATTTCTGAATCTGCTTTATTACAAGTACTCAGAATATTCCTGCATAACTGAGATCCAGCATGCATTGGCAGACCTGTAACACATATCTTTGTGACCAGGAGCAGCAGAAGACTGTTAAACACCCACACAGGGAGGAGCATTTAGGGATCATGGTGTTCCTCACTAGCAAAAGGCAAATTTGTCAGTGGGGATTAGAATTTCAAGGTCAGAAACACCAAGAAAAAAAAAAAAATCTCTAAATGCCAAGAGGAAGGACACACAGGGAAGAAAATGGAAAAAGAGGATCTGCTTTTGTGGAAGAGACTATTTGTGGCTGTTGAACCAGCCAAGGTGAATGTGAAACCATTTAGACCTGTTTAAACTCCAGAATGTGGAAAAAACTATTCATGTGGGCAGTGTAATCTATGCCCCAAAACTGACATAAAAAGTCTTCATATAGTGGATTCAAAAGTCTTGAAAATCTACAGACAATGAGAGAACTGAGTAAGATAAGTGCTCTCTCCTTTTTTTGTTGCTGACCATGATGTATTTTTTCTCTTTTCTGCCCAGATTCAGGGACTGAAACGTTTAAAACCTCAGTAAATGCAGGTGTGTGCCTCAAGTAGCACACGAAAGAAGACACGAGCCTAGAAACAATTAAAAAGTGAGAAGCTTTGGGAAAGAGTAGTAGAGGTAAAGCCTGAAAGGAAGCCAAGGAAAAGCAGTAAAGTGACAGCAGGACTATAGTGAAAATTTACTTAAGACACGTGGGCTTTGGTGTGTGTAAGCCCGGCACAGCAGAGCTCCCACCGTGTGCGGGAAGCCGAGCTACCCCGGGTGTTTCGTCCTTACGGGTAAGCCGCTGCAAATCCGCAGTATTGGATTTTTGCCAATGCATTTAGCTTCTTTCATCAATTTTCTGACGTTTCTTAGAAATCCTGATTGCCCAGTGCTCCCTCTGTCAATAAATAAAAATCTTCTGAGCACTTTCAGGTATTTATTCAAGTATTTGATTTTGAGCTGGAGTCTTCTATCTGTTGCAATTCAGCATAGAAAATACGAAATTATTTTATATGAAGTAATGTGGTCAATAAATTTTAAAGGCAGAAGGGCCATTACCATAAGCCTATCTACTGCAGAGCAAAGACACAAAGAATTCATCCAGTAATTCAGGATTCAAATGAAATCTGAACACATCTTAGTCTCCTGTTCTGTAAATCAAGAACTTTAATTTATAGCATGTCTTAATCTAATTAATGCTCAGCCAAAATCTGTCCAAGTTACTTAATGAAAAACTTAATCAGTCAAAAACATGAATTCAACATTTTTTTTTTTCCATGCAGGGGAATTTCCAGTTTTCTCTGCACAGAATAGAAAAATGTTTGGGGTTTTCTTATGAAAGAATTTTTATTTGCATGTTCCAATTAATATTAGCTTTTAATTTTATATAGTAAATGTAAATAATTATATTACCCTAAATTACTGGAAAAAAATATTTTCTTCAACTTAGACTCGTTTGGGAAGATTTCTGTTAAAAAATAATAACATTTATATATTATAATTTAGGTCAAACCCATTTTTGAGAGACTTTAAAATCCTCAGGAGAGGGAATTCTACCAATCATTTTTGAACGAGATCCAGTTAGATGAGGTTTGTGCTTTTAAATTAATATTTCTGCCACTGAAATTCTATTTTAATTAAGCACTTGTGTAGTATTTATAGTATAAAAGCACTATCTGTTTTGTATGTTTCTTATTATTGCCATTGCTATGACATTGATTGCAGCTGCATTAATGGAATATTTTCTGAGCCCAAATTTAATCTCACTTTTACCACTGTAAGTACTTCAACAAGAGATAAGAATTAATGAATCAGTATGCTCATAAACAACACTGATTATGAGAGACACTATTCTTGGCCTCAGACAAAAAGAATTAATGTGTGTTTTGTTATGAAGATCATATTCCACAGATAGATGAATGCCTCACTGAAAGTTCAGTCTGGTGATGTGAGACAATAGTCCCAAGGACCAAATGGATTTTAGTGCTTCTTTTGTAGAGCCATGGGGCAGAGGCTTCCTGAAAACAAGAAGCAAATCTGTAGAGAATGTCAGAATATCGTGATGCCGTTACCAACAATTGCTCTGGAAAAAAAATGTCAGAAACTCCAACATATCCCAGCTGCAACACAGAGGACAAGAAAGCCACAAGCCTGCTTGAATTCCCACTTTGACTCTGTCACAGAAGTTCAGAAAACTAAGGTGAATTATGGTTATTTCTAAATTACTTTAATGTAGTTATTTATTTCTCTAATCACTTATGTAAATTATTAGGCTGAATATGTGAGGGGAAATTAACTCTATTTTCTATTTTACCAAATTAATTATAAATGTCTTTCACCTGCATTGCTTTATATGTGTTAATTTGTGTATCTGGGTAGTAGTTATGGTATAACCATAAAAGTATCAATGTACAACAAGGTACTTACAAACACATTACAAATGTATTTAATTGGCACTTCAAAACTATTGTTTACTTGGAACAGGAGGAAAGATAAAACTATAAATTTCACTGTGACAAATAAGACAGTGTAAGATGGGTCTCTTTCTGGAAGTACAAATCAAAAGCAAGAAAAAAATCAATTAAAATTTAAGTGACATTTATGTTAATCTTATCGTCTCTGGTCCGGTTTGACAGACTGCTGCTGTCCTATTAAATCAGCATTAACTCCCTTTTATGGGCAGGAAGAAGAAAACTCTGCCTGAGACCTTATGTTGCTACTGAAACCAGATCTCTGTTTCTTGTAAGACAAGCAAATGCAAGTACCGAGATGGAGGAAAGTGAATAAAATTTCAGCTTCTGCCTTTCGTTGCATCTTTTCTTCATCAGCAACTGCTGGAGAAATGAGTCCACCAATAATCTGACTGGACAGTCCAATCCTGCCACATGTGTGCCAGTTTAGCTTGTGTGGCTGGTCTGCATCAGCCACTGAGAGCCATGAGCCAGTGACAGCTGACTGAACAAGCAGACTGGAAGGTAACAACACACACAAAAAATCCCGACAAAAACCAAACAAAAAACCCCCAACGTATACCACCTGGGAGTTAAAAAATATACCAAAAAAACCAACAACAGCAGCAGCAAAAAACAACAACCAAAAAACCACCAACAACACACTCACAAAAGAAGAAGACATTAGAAAAACAAAGACCATGGCTGTTATCAGGAGGCAGTCAAAACCAGGAAGGGAAATCTCTTCTTTCAACTTCCCTCTCTGTGTCATTGCTGACTTCAGAGCATGGGGGGATCAGAGTAAATTGGCAGCCAGAAAGCAAAGGGGCAACAGCAGGTGTGGTGTGAGGGTCTGCTTCTAGGTCTCACCTATCGTTTCACCTAATCATATGTATAAAGTTAAGTGATTAATGAATCATTTGGGTTTGGGCTGTAAGGAATCTTAAAGATCATCTCATTCCAAACACCTGCCATGGGCAGGGACACCTTCTGCTAGAACAGGTTGCTCAGAGCCCCGTCAGACCTGGTCTTAAATCAGGCCTGGAAATTGTATCTAAAAGCAATGGTGTTTGGCTCTATGTAAAATGATCCATAGCAATTTTCTCTGCTCTACTTCTTTGCAAAGCTTTTGAAAATCTAAAGTCATTCAAATAATGGAAGAACACCATTTCTCTTGACATTCAGAAATTACTCAAGGGCTTCCTCCAGTCCCTATGACAATCAAGAAAACGGCTTTTCAGCAGTGGACATGGGCTGGTTGTTGCTCTACAGTCCTTTTCCCAGAGGAAGCTGCTTTAAGCCTGCTCTCCTGCTAAGTCTCTGTAACACTGCATGGTGTGCAAACCATGGTCTCAAACTCCTTGCTGTCAAGAGGACAGCCACCTTGGAAAGAAAGCAAACAGCCAATCAAACAGGTTAAATAAGCACTGTGTGGTTACTAGCAATAACACAGTACTTTTGACTCCTGTGAGACAATACCTGGTGAAGGGCTGGCAGACAGAGAAGATCTACAGACCGGCTAAATCTTGTTCTGCTGTTCACCTCCCTGTTTCAGGGAAGCAACACTTTCTCCTGCCATAGGTTGTCTAAGGGCAGCATGCCATGCCCAGACAGCTACCTCAGCACTGTCCCCAGACGTCCCCAGCTCTCCAGGGCCAACTGGAAACACCAGCCTGGGAGCAGCCAGCAGCACAAGGGGTTTTGTTTCATTCTCATGGGACCCCAGTGCCAGCCCAAAGAGCCAAGGTCCTGTACGCGGCCCCTGTAATGGTAACAAAGCTTCCTAATGCTAACACCAAGAGCCTTTTGGTCTGCTGGGGAGACCTTTCTTGGGGTGAAATGGAGGGAGTTCTGCTCCCATGCCTATTACTGAATTCTCCACAAAAACTGCAGGCAAGGATACCAATTAACGCTAATTGGGATTTTTTTTGTTTTATATGTGGACACGTGTCCATTAGGAACTTGATTGATAGACTGAGACAAGTGACTCATTTTGTTGTTGCCATAAAGTAACCATTGTACCATTTGGGGTTCTTTAAAAGGAAAATCCATCAAGTCTCACCTGCTCCCATTAAAGCCAAAGAATTTTGCTACCAATTTAAGAGAGAATTTTGTCTTTGAATTCTGAACGCTTTACCTAGGGTAGGTATTGCATTGCTTTGCAGTGCTTCTATCCAGGAAGAACACCTTGCTGGATAAATAACATAGTCAGATATATTGCTACTGATCCTAGCAACACCTTGTGCTTTCTTTGTAAGTGCTCTTCTTTTTTTCTTGATGCACAGTTTAAGAAGACCCAGTTTGAACTTTATGTCAATACTGATGCTGGCTTTCAATTTCTTTTAAATTTTTCCTAAACACTTCCCAAACACCTGTCATTGATTCATTGTAAGCTGAAGACTAAAGGAGTTTATAAGCTTCTCTGGTGGGAAACCGCTTAGTTTGGTCACAGGAGGAAGCTGACAGGTCCATTATGGGCTTGTCAGAAATCAGCTGCATTTAAAAGAGGACACCAGACCCTGGGTCTCCTGCTCAGCACGAGGCAGTGAAGGAACAAATGTAGAACAAAGGTGAGAGACTACAAATGCAATTTTCAGCTGCTCACCCAGAGAAGTAGGTAGCCTGCCTAAGGCATCATTCCTACACAACTCGGCAGGGAAACTGGTTCACAAAAATGCTGCTCATTTGGCTTTTCTTTCCCTGACCCATGGTCCTAATATGCGGATCATATGCAAAGGCAAGATCAGAGATGACAGATCAGTTCTGCTCTCAGATATAGTCAGGTAGATGAAAAAATTCAGCTC
This sequence comes from Picathartes gymnocephalus, assembly GCA_013390045.1. Taxonomy (NCBI): domain Eukaryota; kingdom Metazoa; phylum Chordata; class Aves; order Passeriformes; family Picathartidae; genus Picathartes; species Picathartes gymnocephalus. The sequence continues at coordinate 37,373 of WEKY01053537.1, read as the reverse complement.
AGTGAGTTTCGGCATTTAGGAGCAACAGCTGGAAAATTCCTTTTAGCACTTCCTTGACATAAATCTGTTGATAAACAGGAGGGTTTTCTTTAAGGGCAATCAGCTGCACTAGTGTCCCTGATCAAGCCCCAGCTCTCCCCAGTGTGGAGCACAGAGCCTAGCCTGCTTGAGAAAACTGTGGAGACAAATCTGGCCCTTGAGTTTGCTTATACATTTTGGCCAGTAACCGTGACACAAGGCTTTTGAAAAAAAAAAATCTTCTACTTCTATAACTCCCTTTTAGTCAACAACTTGATTTTGACTGAAGTATAACATTATGCACAGAAATCTAAGAAGTATTATTTATCTCTTGCTTAGTACCATTCCATGAAGAAAGGCTGAAATCTCATAAGAAAAGCCACAGAGTTTGGTGGATATAACACAAAGCCAAGAATGCTCTCAACAGCATCCACTGGAATAAAGAAGAATCCCAGAATTCAGGGCTAGTTTTTTCTTCCTGCCTTAGTATCTCTCTTCAATATAAAGATTGTTAGTAGAAAACAAACTATCTGCTAAATTCCCATGGGCATCCAGGCATGGGATGGTATAGTAACATTTCTCCTTGCTTTGCCTCACCTAAACCTGGCTGGATTCCTGTTTACCAAGCCCTGGTGCCAGCGGCTTTCTGTAAGGGAAGATATAAGTGTTATCTCAGTGTTCCTCTTAGGTGCCTGCTGATCATGAAATCACTTGATTCAGACTGTGAAGTCAGTGATCTAAAATCATAAATGTCTGCAAAAATACCCTCCCAAAATGTTAACTTTACATCCTTGTACAGTAGTGCCCCTCTGACAGAGCACTGTTTTGCTGCATGTGAAGTGGAAGAAGAAACATGTTGAGTGCTCAGTGGATTGCCCACAGACGAGGTCACCCAAGTAGGAATTTTTCTTTCTCTGATGCTTTAAAAAATCCCACCCATTTTTTCCTTACATGTCCTACCAGGTCAGTGACTACGTAACATCTATTATAGTGTACTCTCCATGAACTTAAGAAGTAATGCTGAATGTACAATTCTTGGAAAATCTCAGAATAGACATTCCTTACCATTTACACTGGCACTAGCTCTTTGATCTGTTGCTGCTAACACAGTATTTTTGTTCTTAATTATGCAGTGTGTAATCTTACCAAATGGTCTTTTGTTTCCTATAAGTGATTCATGCACACATTTATTGCACGTGCAAGCATGTAGCACTTAAAGGTTGTTTGCTTCCTAAAATAGAGGTTGACCCATCCTGGCTGGGTAATGGTGCCTCCCAAAATAGCATCTCCTTCAGGCCTGGGCAGAGCTCACAGCTGCTGTGGGCAGGCGGATGGGGCAGTAACCCCAACCCCAAATGCTCACCATCAACCCCTTGGGGACAAAAGTGCCTCCAGCCAGCAGAAAAAGGGGCTCATTGCTAGGTGATACCTGTGGAAACATCAGCCTAAAGTAAGTGATTCTCAGCTTTACCTAAACTTCAGAGAAATGCTCAGTTGGTCCTGAACAGATGCAGGATTTCCAATATTTCACACTCACAAGTAAAACCCTGCTGTGTTGGGGGTGTGTTCAGTCGTGGACTGGAAGTAGCTGTATTTTCTGAATTTTCCTCTGTTTTTTAAATCAGTAAGGGTAGTAAGTGAAGAATACAGTGTGTTTCTGTCTCCCAGAGAGGATAGGCAGCTACAGGGAGAGCAGGGCTCTGCTGGGTGCCCATGAGGATGAATGCCCCAAAAGGAGGGCAGCCTGTTGCATGCAGTGGTGAAGAAACCCCACCCTCATGGTAAAACATTTCAGTATCTGGAGGAGCTCAAGATAAATTAAGCTAAAGGCGTGAATCCTACTGAACTGAGCAGGACCCTCTGGCATTCAGGCTGCAAGCAGAGCACAGCCTTTGGAAAGTGCCTTATGTGGCTCTCACCACGCACCAGGGAGATCTGGCCAACCTTGGGGTGATGTCCAGCAGCATCCCATGTCAGAGGCAGAAGACCCCCAGCCATCAGTATCTTTATCTCACATTGTTCACGGTGTGCTTCTCCCAGGTGATCAGCAGTTGCAGGCACGTGCTGTGTCTGCCCCTAAAGCAGCCACCTTCTTGGAGCCACAGCCACACACGAGCTGGAGTTCCAGCCTGGGACCCAAGAACCTCTGACTTGGGTAAGCCAGACTGGAGCCCAGGGGTGGCAGACACCCTCTGGAAGCTACAAACCCTGGTTTATACTTTGGTATAAGAATTACTCCGTTTTCCCTCTTCCTAAAGTCTGTTCCTGCTGCCTATAAAGTATTTCTGTCAAGATGCCTAGAAAAGCCTTCAGATGTCTCTCTGCAAACCACAGGGCCCCCAGGTCAGTCATTAGGCTACAGAGTGCCTTCAAGGGATGGGCACATTTGGGGCAAACGTTCAGGTGATACACAGCAGCTGCTGCAGACAGCTGGGCTGTGCTGTTGTGGATTGTGGACTTCCGTGAAGTTTCTGTAATATTGCTTCTAAAAGCAATATTGCAGTTTTACATTAATGACCTTATTGAAAAGCTGAAGTGGCTCCTGTGGCATCACACATGGGACCAGAGCTGCATTACTGCTGAAATACCCAACCATCCAGCCAGCAGCCTGGAAGGCTACCAAGGATTCAGGTTCTGCTAAGAATGTTGGAATTATTTAAATTTTGAGTTGTTGAGGGAATAAATCGGGTTTTTTTGCTATGCGTTTGAAGAGATGTTAAAGTATTTTGAAAAATGCCAGATAAAAAAACCCATCAAAGTATCTTTCAATGAAAGCTATAGCATTAGCTCTTTGCTTCATCCCACTGAGCAAGACTTTAATAAAATATCCCCATTAAAAGTAAAAGCCATTTGCAACACATTTTAATCTCTTCAACATAAGATATCAATGGATGATTTCAAAGAAACCTCAAATAAGCAACAAGAATATTCCCTAAATCATTGTATGCATACTCTGATTTGCACGAACAAGAGCTGATTTTCAAAGGAAAAGTCACCACTTTTTAATGATGGTATAACTTCATTTACAGTCTGAGAATTCTTTTAAACTTTGGATAAAAAAATTCCCAAAAAAAGTAATTTTCATGTAAAGTATTCCAAAGTGAAGGTGCAAACTTGTATAATTTTTCATGCAATTTAAATACAAGTTTATCAGATCTCTTTCACCATCATGTCAATAATGTGAAGCCCTGGTAATATCACTGAGGTTGTGACTCAGAAATTCAACAGTATTCAGTTTCTTTTGTGAGAGGTGATCTAAGATAACAGAGGATGTGAAACAACATGGACAGCACAGAAATAAAACAAAATAATTCCCACTGACTTTTTAAAAGGTATGGAGGCTATTTAGCTTCTAGCTATGAATTCACAGCCAGCCTCTTCATAAAATATTTTGTGTGTGATTCCAGTGGGACTCCTCATGTGCATAAAGATACTGTGAACAACTGTATGAAACTGAGTATTCATCTTGAGCATACCAGGGAATAGAAAGCCAAGCAAAGCAGCAGCTCAGAGGGAGAAGGATGCTTTCTAGAAACACAACAAGGCATCAAATATTAGAGACAACTAATTAAGGCAAAGAAAGCCTTTAACTAAGGGACAAGAGCCACTCTTACCCAAATCTCCTACTCACTGCGTCTAGAAAGAAGTGTTTAAATTAGCAGGTCAGATTTTACCAAACTGACTTGTCTTGGACTTTTTTGATATGATCCCTAACACTGACATCCCATTCCACCCAAAGGCACATGGAAGAATCCTGTGCCCGGAGCAGGATGATTTCTTCTGCTCACCTTGAGCCCTATTTTCCAAATTCCCAACTACCCGGAGGTGTTACCGAAGTCAAACTAGACTACTCTTTCTATCAGATATGATTAATCTCACCTGTCATGGAATTTTCCATGAAGAAATCATTCAGAAAGGTCATCATATCCTTTACAAAAAAGCCCCCCAAACTAACAACATCTATGATGATCAGGCCAGCTTTTCAATTTTTTTTTTCTCACAAAAAAACAATGTAAAGCCTTGCACTGGGCTCTGACTGAGAGGGAGATAATTTTCTTCACAGCAGCCCATATGATGCTGTGTTGTGTATTTGTGCCCCAAACACCACTGCTATCACACCAGTGCTTTACCTATTGCTGACCAATACACAGCATTCACCAGATTCACAGGTGATTCATCAGATTCACAGCAAAAAGGCTTCCTCTACTTCTGACTCTGCCCCTGCAAGGGGCAGGCAGGAGGTGGGCAGGGGTTTGGAAGAGTACACAGATGGACAGCTGACCCACAAAGAGATATTCCAGGCCATGAAATATCACATGTGGCAATAAAACTGCAGGGTGTTTTTCCAAAGAAGCTGTTACTTGATGAGTGGCACAAAGTTGGTCTGCTGATAGTGATGTAAATATAAGCACTTGCATTTTATTTTTTTATTTCACTTATTGGACTACCTTTATCTCAACTCATAAGTTTCCTCACTTTTTATCCTTTCCATTCTCCCTCACCATTCTACTGAGAGGGAATAAGCAAGAAGCTGGATTGGGGCTCACCTGCCAGGAAGGGTGAACCCATGACAGACCTTGTGTCTAGTCTTAATCCAGGTACCCTCAACTGCATCCCTAACTAAAAAACCCTCTGTAATATAACAATTCTCTATCATGTCTCCCTAGGACACAGTATTGCATAGGAGGTATGGCTTTCCTTTGAATTGGGCCTATTTTTCACCACAAAAAACATGGTGATCTCCATTTAGTAGTTCATTATACACTTAGGTAGGCAAGTTGAAACTTAAAACATCAACTTGAAAAAGGACCACATATTTGCTTTTTAGTTTTATTTAATAATTTATTCTTGAAATACTTTTATTTAATAATTTATTATTATAAAGTGCTCATGGTAGGGTTTAACTACTACAATAACTGCCAAAAGTTGGCAACATAGCAGGGTGCAAGGGATCCTGGCAGCTTTCAAAATGCATTAATGATTACTTCTTGACACCCTCCTGGCGAAGGGGCAGAAGGGAGGAGACACCCTTCAGAATCTCATCCTTTGCAAATGAGGAAGGGCTGTTCAGGGATGAGAGGGCTGAAGGCAGTCTTGGTTGCAGTGACCATGAAATTGCGAACTTGAGGGTCCTCATGGGAAGGAAAAGAACAACTGGCAGGATCTCAGCCTGAGACTTTGGCTCTTTCAGGTACTGACTTGGCAGAATCCCATGGGATATTTTCCTAGACAAAGGAGAAAAATAAATAAAAAATAAGAATCCCAGGAGAGGTGGCTGATTTTCAGTCTCCTTCAACCTGAAGAACAGTCCAACTCAATGTGTGAAAAATTAAAAAAAAGCTACAGGAGGCATGCATGAATGAACAGGGAGCTCCTGAAGAAGTTAAAATTTAAAAAAGAAGCCAGGACAGGTTACCAGGGAGGAATTCAGAGACTGTGAGCATGCAGGATGCTAAACTGAATTTGCCAGCACATCAGGGGAGGTGATCACTCCCTTCAGCTCAACAATGGAAGAACATATCTGGAGCATTGGGTACAGTTGTGGGCTCCCCAGGATGAGACATGGCCTAACTGGTGCGAGTCTCATAAAGGGCCACAAAGACAATTAAGGAACTGAAATAGCTGTCATTAAGCCTGGAGGTGCTTGAGATGTTTGGTTCTAGCACTGGGTGATGGGGTTTAGGAGTTATAGGGGTAGTGCTGGATTGGTGGTTGGACTGGATGATCTTAAAGGTCTCTCTCAATTTTGATGATTCTCTGAGAAGCTGAGAGATCTGGAACATTTCAGCCTGGAGAAGGCTCCAGGAAATCTTATCAATGTGTGCAAACGACACTCCTGTGAGGAAAGGAAGTAAAGGAGATGGAGTTGCACTCCGTGATTTCCTGTGGAAGGACACAGTGGGCAAAAATTGAAATACAGAAAAATCCATTTAACTATTCAGGAACTTATTCTGACCATTTTGAGCAGGAGGGTGCACCAGACAGGCTCCAGAGAAACTCATAATAATACAGAAACAGACAATCTGATTGGGAGCTTCATTAGCATATACAAGAAATCAGTGTAATAAACAAATGTAGGGGAGGAAAAACGCAACAAAACAGACAAAATTAAAATCTCTAGAACACAATGACAGATTTCACTCTCAGGAAATCTTGACTCCTGTCTTGTCTCATTTTCTGCCTTTAATTAGCCACTTAAAATGGAAAAGTGTCAACAAAAATTCCTCACCCTGACCATCCCCTAGTTAGCAAGGAGTGCAAAAGCCCTCATTCTGGGCCTGTGCTTCAATTCAAACAAGAAAATCGGTCTTTCAGAACTTAAGACCGTAGTTTAATTGTTGATGACTCAGGGAACTAAATCAGCTGTGTCAGACAAGACACACAACTATAAAGGAGCTCCTACAGATATTCTATATGGTATGGATTGTCAGGCCCAGCATTCTCCTGTCGGGATAGCTGAGACAGAGACAGGATCACTCTTGTATGCTTTAAAGTGTTATTTATTGCTACAATCTCATGAAGTCGTGAGAACACCTTCACAGAGGAATGCAGAGGTCAGCCATAGCACAAAAGTGGTTACAAGACTACAGGTTACAAGGTCTTTTAAAGGTTAATTGGCCAATAAACTAATGCCACATATACATGTTTTAATTTCTTCACCAATAATCAATCAAACTTGTATTACATGTTTGCTGCAGTGCGGGTTTTTTCATCCAATCATGTACTAACATACAATTCTATGTCGCTGCTTTCCTGGGGATGGCCAAGGAAGCAACCCAGAACAGAAGTCCAGCTAATTCTATTTCAAAAAAGTGTGTCTTATATAGAATAACACGCACAGGTATTACCCCATTGGTTAACAAGATAAACACCCCTTTAAGACTATTGGATAACTAAGAATAACTCTAGCAAATAGCAGGTGCAAGATGTTTACATTCCTTTGTAGGTGAATTCCCATAACAATTTTAACAGAACCATGAGAAAGTTTCTCTCTACTGCAAACATGCCTGACTTTCTCTACTCAGGCTTTTGCTAGCATCCACAATTCTGTATTAATACATTTTATATTACTATATTTTAAATTTCTTACTTTATTTTGTAATAATTTCTATCTCTAAACTTCAAAACCTTCTACTACCTAACTTAACACACCTTTCCTTAAACTACAGACATACATCCTAGTTATAGGTCCCTAAGTTTGGAAGCCTTTTCCACAGTCTCAGATCAAATTCAGCACACATTTCAAACTCAGAGTCGGTAGGCCTAAGGCCCTGAAGACTTTCTGTGCCTTGGATTCCAACATTCTTCTGAAGTCTTGTAAATAGGAGATGGAAGCACCTGCCTGCTCATTCAGTTGATCTTCCCACAAGCCTGGGGTGAGGATTTTTTATTTTGTTTGGATTTTTTTTCCCTCCAGGGTGCTGGCTGGGGATCTTGAGACTCTATGCTTCTTCTGAGGACATCTAAGCTCAAATCAACTTGGCAGTACTGCAACAGGCAAATCCCATTGAGGACTTAGGCATCAGGTACAGATGCTCCCTAGGGAGAAAAAAAAGCATTATTCTACATACCAGTTGTGTTCTCACATGAATTTAAAAGAAACCTTTTAAACCTAGCCATTGGGGTAATCCTATTGTTATTATGTTTCAAAAATGGGATTAAAATTTTCATGCTATTTCAGAAGTCAAACATAGCCACATATTTCCTTAGTTCTAGATGCAGCTGCTGTTAAAAACAAATAGGAGACTTGGGGGAGCTTTCAGCCTGTTTTTGATTTTCGGCTTTACCTGGTAGCACAGAAAGAAAAAGTACACTCGTCGCTGTGTTTTGTTTCATTTCCACCCAACGTGTGTTTTGCAATCACCCATTTCAAGACAAAGTCAAGCTTTAAGGCCTAACTCCTCCCTTTATCTGTACAGTTACAAGTACCCGGAAGATGTTGCAACTTATCAGCGATGTAGCCGCACTTGTGAACACAGTCCTGCCCAGAGATGTATTCTAGAAGAACATCTCTTCAAAACTTCTGTAACCAGCTCAAAATTGAGATTAATTCTGTTAATTTATCTTTTCATCTTTCTCCAGACTATTAAACCCGACAATTAACTCACTACCTAGAGGGGTGTTTCTCCCTTCCTGGATGAATTAGGCTGTAGCGTGAGAAGGCTCCAGCACAGAAACCCACACCCCCTGCAGAACGGACAGCCTGGAGGTTTAACAGGTTTTACTGGATGAGTCAGTACAAGATTTGCTTCTGGTCGACTGCTCCAATAAATAATAATGCTTCCTCCAGAAAAAGCCATCCAGAAAGTGGCATCTAGGCTCCATTCCTTATCCTCCCAGTGACAGCCTCTAGCAAGCAATGCCACCAGGCATGGCTGCCAAGGACTGGTAAATACCAGGATTTATAAACAGCAGTGAGAGGGAGCTGTAATGAGATCAATGTCCAGGATTGCAGTAAATGGCCTATAAAGCAATTTTTAAATGGGATTTCCTGCAACAAAGGCCAGCTCCCTACAACCTTTTACAATAATACGAGGTGAAAAGGATTGGATTTGAATTATAATACCCGATACTAAGGCGAGGACAGACAGCTTTGTACTCTCCATACAGGCGACTGCTCAGGCGATTTGTTGATCTCTCATCGGGAAACAAAATCTTAAAATAAATCTATACAGGTAGATCCAGCCCCTAATTACTGTACCCCAAGAATTTATCGTTGTACAATTGAAAGGGGAAGAATGATCCTGTCATTATTTGCTGTTATTACAAGGAATATTAGATGGAATAGATGAAATGAGAGCAAGTAGCAAGCATAGCCACGTTTGTTTCCCTTTCGCGATTCCATTTTGGATGTAATTTGCAAAAGGAAAAAAAAAAAAAAATTAAAAAATCACCGAACCACAAAGCCAATAAATTTTATGAAAGTTCTCTGAAATAGATGTTTTTCGTTCAAACATTTCAAGGCACTAAAACGTCCCTGCTGAGGCTTAGGCAAAAGATTTCTTACCTGAGTAAAGCCCCTTCATTTCTCAGGGCCGCTTTCTTCCCTCCTGCTGCAAACCCACACTTACAGCCATATTTTTGATACTTTACCGACAGAGCAGGAGCTGGGTGCAGAGGCACCGGCACCGCCTGCGCGCAGCGCGGCACCCGGGGACGCAGCCCCGACCGGAACCCGCCCGGCTGCGGGCTCACCCGAGCATCTTCCCAGTGCACGGGACAGAGACGAACAGCCCCAGGCTCTGAGCTGCCTCCTCTCCACCGGGTACAGGCTGCCCCGGAGGAGCCCAGCACCTTTGCGCTCTATTTTCAGAGCTGCTCCCTCCTCGCTGCGCGTCTCTGCATAGAATGCAGCCGCCACTTTGCCCCGTGTTTTTACAATTAGATGCATGCTAAAACTAAAATTCAAACTATTTCAAAGATTTTTTTTTTTCCCCACCCCCTTTAGGAGAGAGCGTTTCAGCAGAGAAAGCGCCTCTTTAGGTACATCTGGACGTGATTTTCCAGCGCCGCGTTCCCATGAGCCCGTAGTTAAAAATAAATCAAAGACAGGGAACTCAGACAAGGGAGTCTTCGTACTTCGCCGCTACCCAGGAGGTTTTCTGCTCGTTAAACTGAATTTATAACACTTTGGGATTTCTTTCCACGTGGGGGCTATTAGCGAGGTATTTATGAGCTATTAGCGCGGGGTTCTTGATTGTTAATTTTGATGCCTATTTAAAGCTACATGTGACTTCACAAGCTTAAATTATTAGCCCGCTTTCCCTAAAAGGGGAAAGGTGTCCTTAGGAAAAATTAGCACTTCTTGGTGCCAGGTTGCTGCCCGATGGTTATTTTGGAAGTGTAAATCCTGGTAGAACCTTAATTCCACGCATGTAGGGATAATTTCTTTTTTTTTTTTTTTTTTTAAGAAGAACGAGTGTTTGGATTTTACCCATCGGTAGAAAAATTTCAGGAAGGTTATGACGTGGGACTTACCACCGCTGTCTACAGTACACCTGGATGTTATTTGGAAAGTGAACTAATCACAACGGCAACAACAGAAGCGACAATTGTCTTTTTGACCTGAGTCCCTCTTTGCCTTATCCACTGCCTTCACTGGGATAGATGTGCGTGTATGTTGTTTTCTTTGGTTTTACTTTTTATGTTTGAATATCCGAGAGGGATTTCTCCAAACGCTGCGGGGAATTTGCTGCCGCCGTCGGGGCTGGGGCGACCAGATTGTCCCTCCCAGGACGGTACATCCTGTGGCACGGCCGGGGCTGGGGTGACCCGAGTAAAAGTCCTATTTTGCCCACCTACAAACAGCAGCCACTCTCCCTGCCGACCTCCGGGAGGATCAGGGCTTCCTAGGGATGACTCCCACAGGCCCATCCGGACTGTCGCTGGCCGTGAAGGTCAGCGGGTGTTCCTTCTTCCTGTCCCCTGGAAAGGGGACACATGTCGGCCTGAACCTCTGCTAGGCGCCTCCCTGGGTGCTCTCGGTGACCGCGCACGGCACTGACAGAAGGGATGGCCCATTTTCAGTGACCGAGGGAAAGAAGGGAACGACGTGGTTTCATCCCTGGAAAACAGCCGGGAAGGCTGGGTTAGCCAGGTTGCAAAGTTGGAGTGCTGCAAGGGGCAGGGCTGGGCAGCAGCTCCCCTTCCCCCTCGGCAGCGAGAGAAGCCGCCCCTCTGCCCCATCTCTCCCTCCGAGCCTCCCGCTTGAGGCTGAACAGAGTAGATGGGGCAGAAAAGGGGGCTGGAAGGGAATACATTTGCTCATTAAAAAAGCTTCAAACGTGACAGAAGACTGTCAACCCGTTGATCCAAGCCCTCTGTTCCTCTGGGGGGAAGGGGGGTTCCCCACCCCCGAGTTCATCCAGGGATTCCCGCAGGTGACCCTGGCTGGGGCGCGGGTGGCTCGGCAGGGCTTCAGGACCGGTCCCGGGCGAACAAGCCCGGGGGCTGCGGGCAGAGGAGCCCCGGCCTCCTCCCCTCCCTCTCCGCTGCTTTCCCTCCGCTGCCGTGGCCGGGAAGGGAGGGCACTTGCGCGGCGGGAGGGGAGAGGGCAGAGGGGCACACACAGGGCCATAAAGAGGCAAATAAAGAGGAAGGCACTCGCAGCGCTCGGGCAGGGTTGCTGACTGGACCTCAGCTCGCCTAGGGTGCCACGGCCGCCGAGGCTGCGGCTCCAGGGCTCGCCCTCAGCTCTGGGAATGGTGCGGGAGCGAGGGATGCTGCGGAGGCGCCGGGAACCCCCGGTTCTTGCCGTGACCTGGGGAAGGCGCAGACCTGACAACTAATCGATCCGTGCCCATTAACCAAGGCTTCCAGGAAGCGGTGTGAATCGTCGCGCAGCTCCTTTCACATCCAAACAGCAGAGCTAATGCGAATAAAAGACTGCAAACTAGCATGACGTTGTTGGTACTAAACCAACAAGGCAAACCTTTGCAATGTTCGTTTCAAGCGACCACGCCGAGAACTGTATCTCCTCCCCCCCCACCCCAAAAAAACCCCCAAACCCCGACTCCATCAACAAATTCGCCCAAAACCCAAACAAAACAACACCCCAGTCAGACCTAGATTTCGAAGGTGCCCAGGGACGAGCGGGCTCTCACGGAGCCATGTTTGTGTTGCATGTCAAGGCTACAAATGGTTTCACACACACACAGATGTGAGGAGAAGCTGATGAAGTCCCACTCGGCCCCATGGAGGAGTTCAGTCACCCCCGCTCGACCTGCGGGCTGCGCTTGAGCTCCCGGGGAAGAGTAATAGCATCTCTGCTGCTCTGTCAAATGTTACCAGAAGCCCTGTGACCACCTGCCTATTCTTTTTTGCCTAAGATAAAGGGACTATTTAATTCCGTATTTCTACTTATATTCTTTCTCTCAATTCCTTAATTTTTCCATTTCCTTTCTTTCCTTCCTTTTTCTATTTCTCTCTTCTTTCCTTCCTCTCTCTATCTCCCTTCCTCTCTCCCCTCCACTCTTTCATCTTCTTGCTCAATCTTTCGTTCTTTCCAGTCTTCGGCTCTGGCTTGAAGGAGATCTGATGTGATTAAACTCACAGGGCGTTGGAAGGCAGAGGTAAATTAAGCCAAAGCGACAGAAAAGATGAAAGAGGCTTGCTCGAGTGCCCGAGGATAGCTACCCTCCGCTTTCCTCCCCTGGGTCACGCAAGATCCCCGCCGCCTTCCCCGGGGCCTTTCTGCCCATCCTGCCCATCCTGCCCCGGAGCCGCTTCTTCCGATGACACCAAAAAAGATTATTTTTTCCTTTCTTTTTACCTACAGTCCCCCCGGGGCGCGCGGAGAAACGCGCCTGGCCCAGTGCGCTGCCCGGCCCTGCCCGCACCGGCTCTGCCCACCTCCGACAAGTGGGAAAACCTCGGGTAGGTGATGGGATGCAGAGACGGAGGGAAGCGAGACCCGCGGGGGCTTCCCGACCGACAACGCCCCGCACAGGAGGTGTCTGTCCGCACAAAGCTCTGGTGGCGGTCCCGGTGCTGCCGCTGCCTCGGGACACCGGGAGCCGCCACAGCGCTCCGCGCTCCCAGGTGGGAAGAGGCGGCCCGCGGCTCTGCCGGGGCCCCCAGCCTCAAAAACAGGGGAGAAAAGAAGGAAGAAAGGGTCCCGATCCCTACACTCCACCTGCAATGCAGACAGCGCTTAAACACAGTTTAAACCTTGAATTTTTCTTAGCGCAAAAAGTAACGGTAATAATAGTAAAACCCCACAGGCAAACAAAAAAAGCAGAAACTTACTCCACTTTAAAATTCCTTCTTGCAAGGCAAGGAAAGAATGTCTGTATTTTTCTGTTCAATAGGAGCTTTTAAACGTTAAAGATGTTCGGGACAACTTTGAAGATATCTTGAAATTCAGCGATGGAAGAGGACAACAAAATCCAATTGTAAATATTGGTAGGTCCCTCTTTATCTTTTGGGAAATCAGAGAAAAACAAAATGCGGAGACCAACGAAAAGAGCTGAAAATCCCGAGCTGCGAAATCCCCAGACATAAATAATTTTCAAGGTATTTGCCTGGCAATAAGTCATGTAAACAGATGCTTTAAAAATAGCCCACACTCTGCTTATTTATCTAAAATAATGTGTAAAGTGCATCTTGAATTTTATTTATAACTGTAACAAAATCAAGCTAGCAAAATGGGAGAACAGAGTTAGCCAAAGCTGCTGGGATGCAGGAGATCTAACATCAGCCCGAGGCAAAATACATGAAAACAACCATGCAACGAAATACTGCGGAGATTTATAGGATTAAAAATACAATAAAAAACAAAGTACACAGTTACTTCCCATCTTAACGATTGTGTGTTTGAAGTAAGGAGAGATTGCATTTGGAGTGATCAATTCCGTATTAAAAAAACCTCTTTCTGAAAGTTGTGGAGAAATTTGTATAGTGTCCTAAATGTGATTTAAAATGAGACACGATTTTTTGGAAAGTAAACATGCAATCTTTATTTTATTACAGTCGGGGAGAATTAAACAAGTAAATACAAACCAGTAATTTTTTAAATGGGAAAATAAGTGAGAATAAGTGAGGCCGAATGTGGGGGGGGGTTGTTCATGTATAGATTTACTTCTCCAATGGATCTTTTCACCGGAGTGTTATCAACAGGAAAAAAAAAAAGAAAAAAGAAAATCAGGTGGATTTTTTCCTGTGAGAGGAGGTCTTGGGTGAAATACACAGAGTTCTACTGCCGAGCCCTCAGCCCTCCCCAAATGAAGGGCTTTTCTGGCGAGAGAACCACGCGTGATTTGCAGAGCACTCCCGGTGACTATTCCCTCTTTGCCCGAGTCCACTTAATTTGTAAATAAGTTTCAGGGCCCCTTTTCACAGAACCCAGTTGAGCAGGTAATTTGTTGTTAGTGTTTGTTTAAATGTTGTGAACCATGCACTCAAAAATAAGAAAACTATACACAAAAGAGGCAAACATGGGAACACAACTGGAAATTACTGAGTTATAAAAATGTCAAAGAAGAGCAATTTGCAAAGAGGCATCAGTAATTGTCTCCTACATTAACGGAAATGATTTGCCAAGTCCAACACTTTTGTTCTCCCCAGGATGGACGGGCGCCTCGCCATGGACCTCAATGAACTGGATTAGGACACTTTCATCAGGCTCTCAGCCCAGGGTGGTGCTCAGAACTTGGTGCTGGATCCTGCCTTGCAGACCTGCAGTCCTGGAGTGGGTTTCCATTGGGAATTGAGAGAATTTATTGTAGTCTGCCTGGATAGAGAGGAGACATATGCCTCTGAGCCTCAGCTTTGAGGGCATCTCCCAAGGATTCAAGGAAAGCAGCCACAGCTGTCAACAGGAGTGCTGAGTGAAAAACAAAGATTGATGGCGTGGTCTCCAGCAGGCCTGGAGTGACACGCTGTGGCCCTGCTCATGCCACCATATGGCGAGGTGCTGTGGTCAGTCTGAGATGCCTGGTAGAGCCACACTTCCCCCCATCCCAGGGAGGCCTAAACAAGTCCCTCCCCTGCTGTTTAGTTCTATTATCTTCCCCAAAGTCACATTTCATAAATGAACTCTCATCATAGAGCCAGTCTGGCTTCTCATTCTGTTAAGACCCCATTTCCATCTGCTGGAACGTGGGGAGAAATATTTTGCCACAGGTTCAGCCAGGCAGAAATGAAGCTTGTATAAACCGACTGTGGCTCCATGGGGTTATATTTCGTTGCTTAAATGATTCTGCCTTGTTTAGGACACCCCAAACTTTGAAACAGATTTGAGTTTGTCTCTTTGAAACTGCAAAGAGACAAGGTCAAATTCAGAGCTTCAGACTTCTCCTGTCTGAACCTGCTCATATATCTTCATGGTTCTTTTTCCCCAAAAAAACTTTTCTTGCATTCATACGGTCAAAAGAGTAATCAAAATGACTGCCCGAAACTAGAGGCTGACACGGTGGGATGACTGCAGGTGCCACGGCTGTAACCTGCTGTATTTATGTGTTAAGCCAGTCTGTGTTCAGAGCTGGTTTCTAACTGTTCACATTTACATCTGCAGCGTTCTACCCAGGCCCTTGCTTGTATTTTGAGAGGGAATATTTTTGCACAGACTGACTCAGTGAAGTGTATCTGGTGTTAGGGCTGCCAGAAAGGTTTTATCTCAGATTTGCTCACTATCCAGAGAAGCATAAAACCAACATCCACAGTACAACATTGCACAGCGGAAAAAACACTTTATGAGTTTCAAAGCATTATGCTTGCTTAAAAACACAGCTACTGGTGTAATGTGTTACTTGTGAGAGACACAATAAAACCAGCAACTGCACTGAAGCCAGGATTTTACCAAAGGCTCTACTTCTGATTTTGTTGCTGAAGAAGTACCAGCCACTCATAATGAACCTGCAGTAGGATATAACACAGTTCCAAGCACATAATTTTCCTGAAAGAATGGGTGTTTATCTTTGCAATAAAAAAAGTAAAATAAACTTCCAAATTCCAGACACGAAATTAACGGATTCAGATCTAGTATGCTAACCAACTAAAAATCATAATATTCTATTAATTTCAGGTGGAAATTCCTTTCTTCTCTCTATTGTTTACCTCACAGTGGATTTTTTTTTTTTTAACTTAAAAGCAAAAGGAATATTTTGCACTTATCCTACAAAGGATTTTTTTTAAGCTGATTTCTTGGATCCCATGAAGAGTATTAAGCAACAAGATAATATGGATTTTCCTTGCTGAGACCTATAAGACAGGATTAAATAACTGCTCAGGGCCTGATCCTGTCCTGCATTTTTCAGACTGTTATGCCTGGTACTGAGGAGCCGAGAGGCCAGCAAGCCCCCATGGAGCAAATTCCAGCTCAGATTCTCCGAGAAACAGCCACTTTTCAGGCCTCCCTACGGCGAACATCACTCAGCTGCCTTGGCCAAGCAGGGTGCCAGAACCCAAACTTCACCTGGAAACACCAATATTTTTCAGAGCTCTGCTCAGAAGAAAAGTGACATTAATTTGTTTCGATATATGCTGTTCTTTTGCTTAGGGAATTCATGGAAATCTGGATTTTGACATCCTTCACATACGCTGCTCTTTGCCTTCAAGCCTTTCAACAGTGCCAGCGGGATGGTCTGAAGAAAACTCCAGCACACAAACAGCCTCGCTATTCATATCATGCAGAGAAAATCCAGAATTGGGCTGGCAATTTTCAGGTTTGGCTTTTGATATTTAGCAAAGTCAACCTGAGACAGGATCACAAGCACATTAGGCCAGGATTAGGTGTTAGTGGGACTAGCTGAGGCAGAAGGGAAGCTGACCTCGGCTGCTGTGCAGATGCTTTAAGAAGAAGGAAGCCCAGGCGGAATGGATATGGAGATTAAGTTTGCCTGACATTTCCCATTTTTAGACACTGCTGTGACCCAATGCTCAGAACTTTGGTCTCAATCTTACTTGACACGAAGGAAAAGGAATATTTTTGCCAAGGAAAAGAGAATGTGTAGGATATTGTTATAAAGGGTGAGGATTACTGCAAATGATTGCTGCAACGAAGTAACTCCATCTTCTGGGCAGATACGGCAGTTGTGATGTAGGTCCCAGAAATACTTCAGAAATTACAACAACTATAATTGTAAACATAAGAATAGTTTAAAAATAATTACAAAATGATCACTACCAGCCCTACTAGGAGCCCTGTGTTTGCAGCTGATTGGCAGCAGTCAGGAGCTCTCACGCACTGGAAAACATGCAACAGGTAAGAAAAAAAAATGTTCAAAAAATTATCCTGAAAGCTTTCTGAAGAACAAAATAATTCTTTTTGCATCACAATGTAATTGTAGGTCAAAGTTTTGTAAGCGAAGAGTGTAAAGGGATTTAGATCCCATTTATATATAATGTCTGTCTTGACTCCTTTAGATAACTTTGAAAATAGTGCTATAAACCTTGGAGAAATATCTCAATTGGCCAAACACATCAATAAGGAAAGGTCCCTAATTTGAGGAAGTATTTCCAGTTCTATAAAAATTTCCTATTGATTTGTGAAGACAGGATTTAATCCTTTCCCGTGTGTTTCTATTTTTAGTTTCACATGGTTACGGAGTGTGTGACACATTTAATGCACTGATTGTGTTAGGTACTTTCAACACTCTTCTGTTTCTATGAAAATAAAAGCAAATACAGTTTTTAAAAGTTCTAGTTGAATTTAAACCTTTTTGTAAAAGAAAACTTCATTACCTCTTGCTGTTTTTTTATAAGTGGAGCAAAAATAATGGAGTATACGTGTGTGTGTGAGTGAATAGGAAATGAGCAGCTATGCTCTGCAGATTGTGTGCTCGAGAGGATTTTATTTACAGAGTTGTTTAAATTTGGACTTGTAATTTACACTCACTGATTGGCATAACTGATAAATCCATTTATTTGCTCCTCTTCTATTTTTTACCATATTTTTTTAGAAAGCCAACAGTTTCTTTTTTCACTGGATTTTTTAAGGTTCCTTCTTTGATCTACCAGTTTGCCCTGTAGTCACAGCAATTGAATCCAGCTGACAAAAGGAATTTCAATAACACTGAGAGATTTTTAGGAGTTTTGTTACTATTGCCATAATCCTCTCTCACAACCAGAAGCATCGACTGATGAGTCAGAACATGTCCTGCCTCCTACCTTGTCTCCTGACCAGGAGTAAATACGCAGTCACTGCTGCCCTTCTGTTTGAGCCTGGCCAGTGACAGAGCTGTATCTGCAAGGTGCCTCTATGGGCTGCCCTAGGGCTCTGTGGCAATCTATGACTTCTCTTTACATGAAACTCTGACATTTTAATCTGTAGAAGGTCAACACAAGATGATTATTAGGGACTAGAAACAAACTGGGATGGGCTAAATGTTTTCTCTCATAGCAACTTTAAAATTCTGTTTGTTTTTAAATAAACAGTATGTCTGTGAAATGTGACTCCTGAACATATTTTCAGAGGTACCTCTGCTTTTTTATTTAACACATCCTTAATTTTATAGTCTAAAAATTTTCCTTCCCACTGTTAATTTGCAGCTCTAAAGACTCCTGCTGAGAGTGTAAGGAGTTCTTCCTGATTTAGCACCATCCTTGATGACAAAGTCTCAAAACCAAAAAGTGCAACCCAGAGGTCCAAGCTGGGTGACTCAACTTTCCTGCACAACTCCTCCAGCTATGTTTTCATTTCACCCAGTGCTAGGGTGTCTCTCAGCAGACATTGTAATCTTCTTGTAAACTACTTCCAGTATTTCCAAGGTACTTTCTGAAACATACTTGCATTAAGCTCAGCAAGTATACCTGAGTTTGTGAAATGAAGGGACCAGGAGGTTCTGGTTCTCTAACCTGTCCTCATATGTGAGTCATTCTGGATATGCAGAGGTCTGTCTTGAACTTTCATGTATCTTGTTTAATAAATCTTTTCTGAGGCTAGATAGTATTCAAGGAGTGTGTATGCACCATGGGTTTATTAAATGGCATCATTCTGTATATTGGTTCCTCTTCCATCCTAACTCCCTGTTTTTCTTCTTGACTACAGTGGAACACTGAAAAAGTTCTTTTAAAGATTTATGCAAAGTGACTCATGGTTCTTTTGCAGATGGTGATAGCTGGGTGAGAGTCCAGCACTGTGTACATGTACATGTAAATACTCCTTTATTTATGCATGTGTATATACAAATAGACTTTCATTATTGGCTTTGTGCAATTGACTTTTTATTCCCTAGTTTTGAATTTGCTGTCTTTTGTCCATTTTGTATCAAAAGATAGTT
This sequence comes from Picathartes gymnocephalus, assembly GCA_013390045.1. Lineage (NCBI taxonomy): Eukaryota > Metazoa > Chordata > Aves > Passeriformes > Picathartidae > Picathartes > Picathartes gymnocephalus. Next base: position 18,636 of record WEKY01053537.1, on the reverse strand, counting down.
CTGAAAGCTTTCATAGATGGTTTTAATTCTGACCACTCCAGACAATTTTGTATCATTACAAAACCCCACTACCTCCCTACTCACCTTTTTCCAGACCATTCACAAATATGTTGAACATCTGGATGCCTGCAGGATTTCATTAGCAATTACCTTCCACCATTTATCACTACTTTTTGTTACAAATCTTTTGAGCAGTTATTAATCCAAAGAAGGATCTTCCCTCTTATCCCATTAAATCCTATCTACTTTAAATGATTCTGATAACTGACCTCATCAAAAGCTTTTTAGAAATCTAAGAACATTACATCAAGTATGTGACCTTTATCCACAGGCATATTTTCTGCTTTGAAGAACTTTATTACACTAGGAGACATAACTTCTCTCTATGAAAGCCATTTCAACCCTATTTCTACCAATGCTTGAGACAGAAGTCAGAGACGCAACTATCTGGTTCTCCAGACGTGCAACAGATCCTTTAAAAACTGTGTGTCACATGAACCTCTCTCCCTTCCTCTGATCATGAGGCTGATTTTAATAATTTACTTAGGAGTTTCAAATCTACATTTATTGGGGACTTCTTGGGGAACAGTCTATTCTGGGGATTTGTCACAATTTATTGTATTGACCCATTCTGTAAATTCCTTTGATGCTAGAAAGAACCTACAGCTTATGGTTAGGAATCCATATGCAAGGGAAGAAATGTCTTTTGGATTTCCTCAAGCAGTTGAAGGAACGGGATGTGGATCACTTTCTTTCAGCATGGGAGCGTTAACCCCTATTTACTGATATGTGTACACTACCTATTGTGTTCTGCTGATTCTTACTAGATCAAACCCTTTTCGAGGTGAATAGGCTGGAGAATGGTTGTTTTACATTTTTAGCTTAAGCTAAATATCCTGTGAAGGCTGAGATGAGTCTGACTGAGCATGGATACAGATGCTCAGCCGCTTAAGCACTTGGAGAGTGAGGTTAAGAGTGAGGAGTCTGTAGAATTTAGGCACTGTACTCTTGAGTTCTGCTTATGTTAGCTGCATTGTGTTATTTCTATACCTACAGTAAGCAAAGAGGAGAGAACTTATCAATTGCAAAGAATCTTTAGTTTTAGTAGAAAAATCAATCTTGTAAGGATGTGTTTTGGTAAAGTCCATGAAATGAAATTTTCATCGTTAATATACTACTCAAACGGAACTCTTACCTGGAACTTTACTGTTACAAAGAAACATATCAGTCACTCATTCCTGCAGGTTTTCATGCCAGATTCTTGTTGAAATATGGCCTTTGGGTTTACAGTGCTTCACTACCATGTATAAATAAAAGGAGCAGAACATCATGGCTTTGGGTGATGGAGCAGCATCAAGATGTTGTAAAGGATGTTGTAAGATTATGTAAAGGAAACATACTGTCATTGTCAGACTGGGCAAAGAGCAACATCCAAAATAGTTTCAGCAAATCAATAAAAGGGGAAGAAATAAAACAGGTACCCCAGTTCTGGAGCTGCAAAACAGTATCTACACTACAACATGGTACATACCAAAATCAAATCTCATGCATCTCTTAAATGAACTTTTCCTATAACTCCTGTCTATGTATAACCAGACATTCAGGCAAAGGATTTATTTTTTCCTTAAATGTTTTATTTGATTTATTAGGAAGCAATAGGTTATATCCAGAAATTCCACACTTAAGATAGAAGTTGTTTAAGCAAATACAAGTCACAGCATGACCTGCAATTTTATTTGAGGCACTGTGGCCCAGAGTGTACAAACCAGCCAGATGGTGGATCCCGCTGGGACCTCTGTGGAATGACACACCTGCCTGCTGCACAATTCCTGTTTTGCTCTCTACTTTTGTCAGTCCAATGCAGATGGACAACCTCTACATTTTGCAAGGGTGCAAATGGTTGCAGGCCACTGAAGGAGACATTGTCAAATGTATTATTTCACGCTTGATCTTAACATACATGTAAGGTGTCTCTGTACATATATGCTTTAAAGAGCTTAATCTAAGAGGCAGCTTGTAACAGCAGCTTTCATGGTCTCTTGCTACTACTGTTTTGTAGTTTACTAACCATGATCAGCGTAATGATCTGGTAAGACATATTATTTTGTAATATAGAATCAGGACATATTTGCAGTAATGGATATTAATAGCAAAAGATTGTGACCCAAGTTTTCAAAAGCAGCCAGCATCATCTACCATCACTTAAATTCTACTTGGTTTCCTCAGGAACTAAAATATTATTTCTCTCATAGCAACCTTTGCAGATTTTTCCTCTGCCCTCCAAGCCTGAATGACTGACCTTTTCCCATGGAGCACTGAAGCAGGGAAAATTACTTCATGTCATCCAACTCATGAAGTTCACAATAGCCCTTGTAGGCAGAGTTTTTCAGAGCATTATGACTTAACACAGGGAAAGGTGACATCAGGGGATGAGGTGAGGATGCTGACAGAGGGAAGAGAAGTTCTGTGACTAGTAGCAGGACTTTTATTGTCATCACAATAAATCTTACTCAGAGGAAATACAAACTCCATAACTGCAGATGTTCTGTCTTAATCCCAAAACCTAAAGGGAGGGAATCTAGCTGGTACTTCACACATGTGGTGAAGTCTCAACAGTTGCTAAAAAACATGGGGAGTCTCAAAGTGTCAACATTTTGCAGCTTCCTTTCTGAGCAGAATGAATCCCATGCTGGGTGGATTTACCTTGCAGTGAATTGATGGATGATTTACAGATATAGGAGAGATCCAAAGCAAGAACAAAAGTGATTGAGGGCCTGAAGAGCTGAGGAGGAAATGTGATATTTTTGCCAAGGAAAATAAAATAGTAGTGCTTGAAAAGATTGACTCGGGCTAAGATTGCAGTGTAATACAGGGCGGTGTGCTGTGGAGAGAGACAGAAAAATGCCCATGTGACTGCAGAACTCCCTGAACTGGTGCTGCATTCCCCACTGTGGTGTAAGATATGTGCAGACAGGTAACTCTGCAGAAAACCACGTAGATATTTGGGAAAATGGTGTATTAATGGCTCTCCTTAGATCAGTAGGGCTTTCATTCCACACAGCATGAAAACATAGAAACCCACAGTAAAGACAGATCTTTGTTCATCTCCTGTCCTAAACCAGAGGCTCATGTTTTGTCATGAGTGATATTCTGGAGAACAAAAGGACTCAGATGCTACTCATTCTGCTTTGCATGTGTGGCTTAATTGCAATTTGACACACTGCAAAATACAGATCATGGTAGAATACTGGAAATGCCACCTCAAATTTTACAGTAATTAGTGGAAATCTGATTTCTAACCGTATGTAAAGCCCTGAAACTACTGCTCACACACTGGTGTTAGCATCAGGCTGTTTGTGTGCTACAGAGGAAAGTGGAAGATACTTTTTTGCATGATTCTAGAAAGGTAGAACCAGTTCAACCTTCAGCTCCTCTGAAGGTAATGGGAAGGTAAGCTGGAAAAAAAAAGAGAGAAAGAAAAAAGGACAGAAGTACACAGAGACATGAACAAAGACTAATATTGGTAACTAAACAGTAAAAGTGATTTTAAGGTGGTGAGCCACCACTAAAGTTAGGTACACTACTGCACGATATGCAGTTTTTTAGACTAGGGCAGAGAACATTGGTTTAGCCTAAAGAATGTTAAAGGCAGAAGATATGAAGTTCTTGAAAAGACAACCTGTCTGTTCCTCTCCAAATATTGCCCTAAAAGTCTTAACTTTTTTTTTTTTTTTAATAAATCTTGACCTTGCTGCATTCCAGGGACTCTTAGTGATGGATTAAGGGCATATTTAGCTTTGACCAATCTGTTATAGCTGAACTCCTGAGTCATCTGCAGTCTCCTGACTAGTGTGAATTGATGCTTGCCAAATGTCTCTCTCTGTAACTTGTATTTTCTCCACACTAGGTTTTTTTCTTATACTTCGAGAAAGAGGATTTTTTTTTCCTGTGAACACCTCCTTATTTTCCTAAACAGTTTCAGAATTTTTATTGACTAAAACTACAGGAAAAAAACCAGTAGGATTGTTTTCCTCTCGCTCTCTTTCTCTCTCTTTTCTTTTTAACAATTTCTGCAACAGGGATTTTATTTTCAACTCATTTAATCTGGTTTGCATGTTGAAATACTAATTTAATCCACTTCGCTTCCACCATTCTCCTAAGCAGAAGTACACTACAATTTTGATGAGCTAGAAAACTCCTATACATTTGCAGGGGATTTATGTATTTATGGTCATATAATCATTTGAAGAGAGAAATTACATGCTGGGTTAGTTTCCTAATCCCAAGATGTTTTTCTCCCACACAGATCCAGGTACTTTGCAAGCTTGGGAGGAAACCAGTGTGGTTCCCCTGCGTGTCATTGCTCTGATGTAGGTGCATTATTTCCCAGGAAACAGAAACTGGATTCCTGGCCAGTCAGTGTGTGTTTGTGGAAAAAAAGACCTTTCAATATCTTCAACTTCCACTTATAAACACTGAAGACAATTCAATTTTCCTTATAAAACCAGGCTTACACAAATTTTAGCACAGTGCTGATGACCAGCCTTACTTTCAGCAAAGCTTAGGAAAGCAGCAGCTCTGGGATCGGGCTCAGTCTTTCTTGTGGAATGGCATGAAACACATTGTATTCTGTGCCTTAATATAGGTGAAATAAAAAAGAGTTAACATTTATTAAAACTCAAATGGAACTCATTGTCCAGCCCTTACAGGGATGAAAATGTGTGTTTTCACATTTTTCTGTAAATAACTGTTGCCAATGCAACTCCAAAATACTGCTACTACTCTAAAAAGAGAAATCAAAACTTCCTTTTTGTTGATGGATTATTTACCCACGTTTTAAAGAATTTGTGAATTAACAGATAATGTGCTGCTTATGTATGTATGTACTGCCTGTACTAGATGATGGTTATCACATAAATATAAACCTCGGTGGAATCAATCTGAAAATATTCCGTGTGATTAACGTTGGCTAACAGCTGAAAAAATAACAAATCCATTTAAAAAGTGTTGTTCTTTACTTTCACTCTTGCATTTGCACTTGTCTTAGTGAAAAATTGCCAATTGATGATGAAAATAATAAAAATTCTTATAGGATGCTCATGTGTTTTCCTGATTTCATTGCGGTTTCCACCCAACTTCTCAGATCCAAGCCCTGAGGATGAAAAGTATCGGAAGTGCTTGTATTCCCGGATTTTAGACGGTTGATAGGGCGGCCGAACTCCATTCCCCTTTCTCGGAACGCCAATGACATCTAGTGGAGAGCTCAGGTCTCTCACAAAGCTACAAAAGAAATTTTAAAAAAAGGTTTGGGGAAGGGGGAGGAGGGGGTAGGAGCGAATTTGTATATATTTGTTTCCACCAAATAGGCAGGCAACCTTTCCAAGATTAAGGAAAGATTTCCCAGTACTTTTTCATCCCAACCTAGCCACAATGATTCTCCCAAAACTGCAGCTCCCATGTGAAATTTCATGCAGTGCTGTATTTTTCGGCTGATAATGTCAAAGAAACTCATAACCTCTGAAGCTGAAATAATACACACAGAGTTTAGGACAGTGCAGTTCACAACCAAGTGGTACAAACTCCTGATGATCAAACTTGGTCTTACTGAGGAACAACTCGGTCCCTACAAAGAAAACAGAAGAACGAAGTGAGGACTGTCAGCTCTCAGCTGAAACCAAACATTTCTCACCGAGGAGATTTCCAAATCTTTTACAAAAGCCATAGGAGCTTCAAGGGGAAGGAGGTAGGCAAAAGAGAAAAGGAAGGGGGAACAAAGCAACTAATTGTAGGCGAGATGTCTGCTTCACTTAGAATTATCCTACTGATACTGCCAAGCACCTCTTCTGCCTCTGACAGTGCTGGGCAGTGACTCAAGTGTGATGCTGTGATAAGCACAGATAGAGGGGCCATATCAGGGCCAGTGGCTTGCTCTAAGCCCTTTTACTGTGAACAAAAGTTAGAAGCAGAGCCCATGTAATTTACCTCTGCTGTTCCATCTGAACATCTTTCTACCTCCTTTCTGAATGGCACCATGGAAATAATTTCCTTACCCTCCTTGTGGATGTCCTTGCCATTAAAGCAGAAGCAGTGCCTGGAACCAGGATGCGTGAGGAGCCCCGGCAGCAATGCAAGGCTGACCCACATCCCAGGTTCCAGCATTCCCAGGGGCTCCTCCTGTTTGCTGCACTGCACCTGCCCCAACCAAGGTGCACCAAGGATACTGAGCTTGGACATAATGCCCCTTATTGGGCATCCCCCTCGAGGGAGTCTCTCTCTTCTGCCACTTTTTTTCCACAGTCACAGTACATAAGACAAAGGTCAGAGATAAAAGTATGAGAAGGAGGAAAATAAAGTGGTGGCTTGAAGGCCTAAATTATACTGGCTCAAAGTTTGCTGATTAGGTTCTCTTAGGAAATATTGCTTTTACTGAAAGTGAATAATTTTCATTCAATTTTGACCTCAGTATAATTAAAAAAACTTATAATATAATTTCTAAATGTTGCAACACTAAATGGGAAAGATATCTCTAATTTTTAAAAATTGCAACCTGTTAGATAATGTGGACTTTAAATTTTCAGTTAGGATGAAAGAACCTTTTCAGAATACCATATTTTTCCATGAACTAGGAAACCTTAATTTCACCTGGACTTTGCTGAAGCTGATAGGGATTCAAACAGCTATTTTGGTCTGCTTTGTTTTGCTCTTATAGGTAGCAGGTCCATTGAATAGCCAGAATGTATTCTTCAAGACAAGCTGAGAACACCAGATGAGATTCAAAACTATTTCCTCTAGAATGTTTTCTAGAACACATATATGCAGAAAAGAAAAAGGAAACATTACCTCATTATCTTAATATATAGACTTAAGGGAGCTCTTTGAAGAGATTCAAGAACTGCTATTTACCCTTAAACCCTGGAAGACTGACAGGATCATTTTATGTGCCCAGTCCAGCAATGATCCCTAACCTAATCGATGACTGAAGGACAACAATTCTTGGGCTTTATTGGTTCATGTACTACCCCCAATAAATGCTGTTAAAGTAAAACAGTGGAACATTAAGATCATCCATCATCATTAGCTCATGTTCAACTTGCAGACTGATGAAATGGAATTCCTCTGAGCCTTCCCAGCATGACTTAAATGTTCAGAGCAAGTCCCTCTTATTATGTGCCTCTGGATAAGGAGTATAAAGGGAAACTCAGTCTGGAAAGTGCTGCTGGCTCTAAACAATCAGCATATGCATTTCTCCACAGCAGTTAAATATGCAGCAGTAGAGTTCTCTGGGGTCTCTGGCCAGGAGCAAGTTGTGCTCCAGTTCTTCTGTAAGGCTGCCTCTTAGTTAGATTTATACATTTTGTATTTCTCCATCTCCTCTTCCTACCTCTTCAAAATGCATTTATTGGCAGCAACTTCAACCAATTCTCTAATCAAAGTATGAGGATAATATTTTTAAATTCCTCAACAAATTTATGAGTAGGAAGTTATTTTATTTTCAGACAAGATGTTAAAAAGGAGGAAAAAGTGATCAGAGAAAATGAGCCCTGGGCAAAAGAGAAATTGGACTTCAAGTAATATAGTCCAGTTTTGTACAACTGTGCCTCATTGTTGTATTTAAAGAGGGGTCTTGCAGAGCAGGCTAAACAGGAGTCAATACTCTGGTGGTAGTACTGCAATCTCTGCTAGTATGAATGAAACACACTACATTTGGAAGCAGCTTCAGGAAGATGATGAATTGTTGTGCATTGAAAAAAGTAATTTTTTACCCGTAAGGAACTTGACTGCTTCCTGCAAATATGAGAGAGCCAATTGTCTAGCTAGTTCTAAGATAGACACTCTGTTTAACCACTTAAAAAGCTAAGTACTGCTCTGTGATTCTCCATTTAAGAAAGGAGAAGGCCGAGAATCACTCTCTTGTTTTCAGCTTCCAAAGAGGCAACAAGAGCCCCCTGTGCAGCCCAGCGGGGCCGGCTGGGCCGGGCAAGGCCCACTCAGCTGGGCTGGGCACGGCTGAGATCCTGCTGCAGCTGGATCCTGGCCTGGCTGCTGAGATTCTGCAGCCCCTGCCTCCCTGGGAAAAGTGTGCAGCAGCTTTGGCTGCTGCCCACCAGAGATCCTGTGACCAACAGCAGGGCCCCGCAGAGATCACAACTCTTTCAGTGCACAGATGACACCAACATGGAGACACTGAGATCAGAGAAGAAGGGACCAAAAGCCCTGAGAGATGAGAATTCTGTGCTAATGGGGAACCATACCACAGCGATGGGAGAAAGAGGAAATGCTTTAAGCTGAAATTCTTCTGTAAAGCAATGGTAATGGACTATAATGTATTAAAATATTCCTTGTAACTCATATGCAGCTGGGGGGATGCAACATTCTAATTGTAGTCTGAGCACTTGTGCTGAAGCAAGCAGATATTGAAGTAACTGTGGTCTAGTGGGGAACCTTACCACAGAGATGGGAGAGATGAGAACCCTTGCCCCAAGGATAAATAAAAGACAATTTTTGCTCCCAGAGATAACCCTTGCTTCAGGGATAAGAGAAGCCTTGCTTCCAGAGAGAGAAAATCCTTTGCTTTTCTACCAGAGCAGCTCATCCTTAAAACAGTACCCCATGAGACAGAGATGAGCCCTCAAAAGCAGTTGTGGGAAGAACTGTGTGTGTCGAGGGAAGGGACTTTCACACTGCAAACAGATTTCCTTTCCAGGCGGCTGATTTGCTGTGATATTGGAGCCATGAGAGAACTGTGTTCTTGTGGAAAAGTCTCCATGGCATGGCAGGAGAGACTCCTCTCCCTAACTGACCTGAAGAATGACTATTTTAGAGGTGGTAAACTGACTGAAAGTCTCAGGTTTTGTCTCTTTACATTGCTGGTGGGGGAAAAGAGAAGCATCTGAAAGTTGATTCTGATTCTTACTATTTTTCTTTTAGTTCTGTTAATAAAATTGTCTTTATACCTTTTAAGGTTTTGAGCCTGCTTTGCATTTCTCCTAATCCTTATCTCACAGTAGAAAATAAGTTTAGTGGGTGCACTGGTGTTTGTCCAGAGCTTTCAACCCACTACATTAAATTGGTATCGTGTGAGGATGGTGAACTGAAACTACTACATTAATCTGTTGAGAAAGAGAATTTAGGGTTATAGATTGATGTCAGTTTTACATATGATCCTAAATTTTATTGGAAATTTTTTCCCATTACTTGTCCTGTCAGTTACAGACCCAGAGAATGGGTTATTCCCTTTTTTTCCTTTAATAGGCTTTTCTATATTTGTCTCTATATGTGTCTCAGTTCCCTTCCTCCCTTCCTCCCTTTCTCCCTTCCTCCCTTCCTCCCTTCCTTCCTTCCTCTCTTGTTTTGCTTGGGATCCCTCCAGCCTTTCTGACTCTGTTTTCATGCTTCTGAGTGAATTCTTACTGTTCTCACCAAGTCTGTTTTCAAACAGGTCCCATTCAGCACAGAAAGACAAAAAGAGTATTCCAGCAAGGAGCAGAGAACACTCCCGATATTTCAGGTTAGATTATTTATACACCTTGATGTGTTGATGCAGCAGGATATTGTTAAATCAGCTTTGCCCTCTGTGGCAGTATCCTCTCACACATTCTTTTCCAGCCAGTGTCACCGAACAATTCCAATCTCTCTCTGCTTTCCTGGGGTCACACTGAGTTCTAACCCTGGTGGCCAACGTTCTCCAAAACTGCAAATTTTGTGCCATTTGCAATAGATAGGTTTGTTGAATCAAACAGGAGACAGGCTGTATGTACCTGTTACATTTTGACACTAAGCTGCTGAGAGCTACTCAAATGTTTTTCCTAACAAGTTTCATATCCACCCACGAAAGTTCTATCAAAGCAAAAGTTTCCTTTGCTTTTTTAGAAAAACATCATGCAGTTCTCCCACTGAAGTTCACTACAGTCAGGAGATATCCTATCTACTGCCTTTTTATCCATAAGTCTTGCTGTTCTGCCATTAAAGCAAAGTAAATTCAATTATTAAGCAATTTTTAAAAAAAAATTGCTTACGCAGAATATATTAAGACTTAAATGGTGGGAGGTAAGGAGCATTTAGGAAGCCATACCCAAAGCTCTTGGTGTGGCAGCCAACTTTTGAAATCACATAAAAATAAGAGCAGATACGTTTAGTATATTGCACAGCGATAATTCTCATATCATACATCCCTACATTTGTTAATCTGGATGACAAGGAGATGGATATTTATTTCTATCTGTATTCCTAGCCTGAGCTCCATCTCCAGAGTTTAGCTAGTGCACTTTCTTGTTATTTGTACTATACTTACCCTTTACTGTGTATTTACCCTTAATAAGAGTTCGTTTTCAAGAATGGCTTCAGAGCCCAGACTGACTCAGCTCAATTAACTTATGGATGGAGACAGTAAGAACCTTAATCCATCAGGCAGACAGTCGCCCACTAGAATTGCAAAAAGTGCTGCGAGTCTTCTACAGCAGCTGCAGCAACGTGATGGAGCAAGTTCAGTCTACTTTGTGTAAGTGAACAAGCAGAAAATGGTTTAAGTTAACAGAACCCTTTGAAATGTTATTGTTGAATGCATGGAACACTGTAATCCACATAGATACACATAAGCATAAGAAGCTGACAAAAAAATTTTCATCCTTCGCATTGCTTTTACTTATGCTTAAAATCTTTGTGACTAACTGAAGTGTTGACAACTGGTTTAACATAGAAATGGTGTGACTTTCATCAAGGGGAATCACAGAATCATATAAATTTTTAGGTTGGAAAAGACCTTTAAAATCATTAAGCCCTACCATTAAATTATACAACCTTACAACACAACTGAAGTTACAGACCAATGTGCAGCTAACAACAGAAGCGGCAAAAGGTGATAAAGAAGGTGCCCTGCTTTCAGCTGGAATAGAGTTAATTTTCTTCCTAGTAGCAGGTACAGTGCTGTGGTGTTGATTAAGTATTAAAATAATACTATTATTATCATTATCGCTTTTTAATTAATTTCAATTATTGAATTGTATCTCAACCCACGAGTTTTACCTTCTTCTGATTCTTCTTCCCTTCCCAGTGGGGGTGTGGAATGAGAAAGTGGCTGTATGATGCTTAGTTGCTGTCTGGAGTTAAACTGTTACAGAAGAAGGAGAAAAGTGGTAAGAGGCAAGTTTTTCTATATTCAACTAGGTGACACTTTTAGAACAGCAGATGGCTCCAAACACGTTTAGTTTAGCATGACAAAGAAGTTATTATCCGCATGAAAAATAAAAATCCAGAATCTGAAAGCCAGAATTTCTTCTCTCTATATTAGCATAAGCATCTTCATAAGGGGCCAAGGAAGGATGAACGACTTTTAAATTGAGAAGGTTACACAAAAAATCTGGCTATTCCAAGAAGAAGTAAAATAATAAGATACAGACAAGGACAAATACAAGAGCACTGTGTTCAGCTCTGGAGAATACAGGGTTAGAAGGACACGGACCTGTTTGAGAGTGTCCAGAGGAGGGACACAAAGATGCTCAGAGGGCCTGAAGCTCCTCTCCTAAGAAGACAGGCCAAGAGACTTGGGGTTGCTCAGCCTAGAGAAGAAGACTCTGGGAAGACCTTACAGCAGCCTTTCAGTATCTAAAGGGCCTATAGAGAGCTGGGGAGGGACTTTTAACAAGTGCATGGAGTGGCAAGACATGGGGAATGGCTGTAAATTGAAAGAGGGGAGTTTCGATTATGTGTTAGGAAGATATTCTTTACTGTGAGGGCAATGAAGCACTGACACAGGTTGCCCAGAGCAGCTGTGGGTGCCCCATCCCTGGAAGTGTCAAGGAGAGGTTGGAGGGCCTTGGAGTAACCTGGTCTAGTGGAAAGGTGTCCCTGTCCATGGCAGGGGAGGTTGAACTAAATGATCTCTACCATTCCTTCCAACCCAAACCATTCTAGGATTCTGTGAACAGAGTAATAGCAGAGCAATCTCTGATGAGGTGTTCGATCATGACCCTCCAGTATCACACATGGCAACATCCAGAGCAGCACAGGGCCAGTGGCACCCACTCATGGGCCTGTTTCTAAGAAGAAGTGACCACAGACCAGAGGAGTCATTTTCTGCAGCTGAGCAAAGAGCCTTTGGTGTCCAAGGTCTCACCCAGACACCCACGGAATGTCCTTTCGTGGGACTGCACAGAGGTGCTTGAGGAGTGCAGAGAATGAAGACATGAAGGAGTTGTGCACAGAGATGCTTTGCATAGTGCATTTGGTGGAAATCCTCTGGATTATTGTTTCTTTAAGCAGCACTGATCAATGCTGGACCCAGGTACATGAACTTGACTTCAGACAAATCACAGTTTTAGTGTTTCTTCTTACTGAAAACCTGTATGGCCTTAATAAGCAGACAGAGCATTTGGTTTAACACTGGTTTAAGATTTCTTTGGTTTTTCTCTTGTGTTTGTAAATCAGTTTGAAATATGCTAAACCCCAGTAATTTCTAGTCTTTTTCTCTTTGCAGAATTACAGGCTTGTGAGTGGGAAAGATTTCACTGACACCTACTTAAAGACTTTCAGTGAAGAAAGTAATTAAGTTGGTGACAGGATTTTTTTCTTTTTTTACAGGAATCAAATTAATTTCTGTTGAGCAATTAAAAAGGTAAGTTTGATTTGCCCAGACAGGAGCATTTCCATTTAATTAAGGATCATCTCTGTTGACTTTAAAAATTCTAGCGCCCAAGAGATTTTTTAAGGATTATGCCTACTGTCCAGGGAGTAAATTGAACAGTAGGCCAAAAACCAGTATTTTTAGGTTTACATAAATTGCTTTATAAATTATGCTCTGCTTCTTCCTAAAGGATAAAGCAGAATATACAGTCCTGTTGGTAGCAAAAGCACAAACTTTGCTGCTACCTATTTTCTACTCAAGCATGGTCTGACAAACCGTTCTAGAAAGTACTTGAGAAGGGATTTTTGAATGTTGAAAACTACAATAACATTTACATGGACTTCCAGCCTTTGCATCAGAACCCTACCTCCAAGAAGATAAGGTGCAGATAAGTGCCCAAAGACTGAATGTCTAATCCCACACTATTGCTATCAAACTGGCAATCACTATCTCCCCTGAAATCCTCTTTTAAGGGAGGAATAAAGATAAGCACAGAGTAATTTCCTAAAAGGTATTTTTTCACCTAGGCATTGAAACTAGTGTCAACTTTTATCATTCAGACCTGCTCAGATTCTGCTCAAGAACTTACTTGTGCCAAAGGAAAACTTGGGAATCTTTATGAAGGTGCAGAACCTGCTGCTGTATCCCTACACATCCCCTTTGCCAGAGATGCAGCACCAAACTAAAGCCACAGTCCCACCAAGATCAAAGGTTAGCTGTGAAATGCCTGCAAAACCTTTGGCTTAAGATATGAACCACTGTGGGTGGGTGTTTAAGGAAACTCTTCCTGGATTTCAGGACTTGTTATATAAAACAAAATACAGTTCTTTAACCACTACTTTTTTCAGTAACTCACACATGCTGCAGTCTCAGCAATGCCTCTGTGTTTCCCAGCAGGAGCTACATAAATACAAAATCCATCTGTTAAATGCAGTCCTTGCTAATTGTTCGGCTCTTTACCATGCCAGGAAATATTCTGGCTTTGACAGAGGCTTTAACTAGAAGATATTTTTGCCAAACAATAGTTTGCAATTCAATATTGTAAACAACTAGTCCTGTTTAGCTTTCAAGACAGATTGGTGGCACTCACAGAAAGGGTGAGGAAAGCGACTCTCTGCCTTGGCAGCTACAAAGTTGCTGTAGATTTCTCGTTTGTGCTTTCTGAAACTTCAGCAGCAGGTTTTCTGGCTCCCGGAGGCACTATATTACATACTTAAATCTTTGTTAAAAAGCTCTATGCTTTTTTTGATTTTGCTTGCCAGCTCATGAAAAGCAGAGTGCAATGCTGAGGGCATTCACTCAGGCTTTTCAATATGACAAAACTGCAGTATGAGTTCAAAATAACACAAGTTACCATCCATAATACACAAGCCCCTGTATGAACAGCGATTTTTTATGTGAAATATTGCAGACATAATGAATGAAATTACACATCATTCCAAATGCATTCACCCATTTTATTTTTTTCTACAAAGAGAAGGTAACAAATAAAAATTATGCACATCACCAGTTTTTTCCCAACAACAGTACCTGTATCATCTTTAGCCAGTATTTCTGAAATGAAAAACACCGTTACATCATTTTAAGGGTTGCATTATAAAGGTTTGGAGCGTAAGAAAAAAATATCCAAACACCTATAGGTGTCCCTAGCAAAAATTTTTAAGACTGAAATTGTTTCGTGTGTCACATTTCAAACAACTGATCAACAGAGGGCAGCAAATTCCTTGCAAAACGCAGGAGTGCCACGGATTTAAGAGATTAGCTTAAACAAAGTATAGCAATGATTATATTTCATAGATTCAAAAAGCTAATAGAGAAATAGATGATTTACAGAGTGTCCACTGTTAAGTCAGCAGGTTCTTCAGTGTTCTGTTACATCAGCTGATGAAATATAAAAGCTCCAAGTCAACAGAGCACTTACCAACATCCTAAATTTCTGCTTAATGAAATTTCAGCTTGATAAAGAGTCTGCTTTGCTTTAAGCATAGATTCATGAAACTGGAACAAAGGATGGGAGGAGTTTTTGGAATTCAAGTTCAGTTTTGAGAAATACTAGGTTTTTTGCAGCGTTTTTGGACTCCAATGAGGAAACCTCCCCCTGCTCAGACCTCCCAGCCTCCACACAAGGTCCCATCTCCAGCTCGACCTCAGCAGTCGCTTACATGGCAATTTCTTTGCCACTGGCTGCACCTGAGGCTGTCTGTCCCTGAGATCTTATGTTGGGCAGGGGGAAACCTTTTACACAAGAGTTTTATAAAAAACCATAATAACTAAAACTTGGTTTCAAGTGGAGTTCCTGAAGTTGGATTCTCAGTGTCCCATGTAGTGAAAATTGAAGATTTCTCTGTAGCTGAAAAATCCCATGCTTTGATATGTGCTAGGGAAGGAGTTCCTGATATATTCTCTCACTCAGTAGAAATTATAAAAGTTGGGTTTGCTTTTTTTTGTTTTCTTCTATCCAACTACTTACCTATTCAAATGAAAATTGGAGAAAATTAAAACTTCTGAATCCTTTAGCACTCAGTCAAAATATGCTGAAATTAGACAGCAGGTTTAAGCAAAACTCTCCAAACCTGTTTTCTAGGGGTGAGAGATAGAAATTACACATTGTGGAAGGTATAAACTTAATAATAATAATAATAATTTTAAAAGGCTTTAAAGACTTTTACAGAATAAGAATTAATTTTTTTTCATGGGGAAATGAGTTTTTAATTAAGAGGTATTAAACTGCTATACATGGAGGTTTCAGGAATGTAACCAATATACCTGGAAAACTCCTTTTCTGTTTTTGTCCTACCTGAGATAGTAGAAATTGTTTGAGAAAAACAAACTAAAACAACCCTTCCAATGAGGTAAGTTTACCTCTTTATTGAATTGTGTTTTTTTGGGACAACATTGTATTAATAACTTGATATTAATCTACTGCCCCTTTTTCCTCTGCTGCTTTATAAAGTGAAGTTGGATTCCACCATATCTTAGGAAAAGTGTTACCTGCTCATGTAAAAAGTTTGATTTTTTCCATCAGAACAGAAGAAAATGAATAATATAGAAAGACTTAAGAGACTCATTCGGTTCTCAAAGGGATAGAAGTAATATATATTTATATATATAAGTACAAAAATATACCACATATTTTAAAACAAGAATAATTTATACAAGGAAAGGCCTCTGCTCTGTTATTGATAATCTACCCTTTGTCTCACCAAACCATTAGATATCTGTAAGATAGGCTGTGAAGGAGCAGACTTTGGATAATTTTAGGCACCTTAATATAATGAAAAAAAACCTATCCTTGAAGGTGTATGCTTACTCATTCCTATTGCTTAAGCTTCTATCTTTACATTAGATTTTTTTTATGACAATGACACAGAATTAAAGATCAGAACATTGAAAATAGTAGATCCATATGTATTTGAACAGCAGCTCGAGGGGAATAGAAAGCAACAAATCTAAGTACTTCTATCTTTTGCAGGTGATTTTTTTCTTCCTTCATTAGGCATTTTTTTTAATGGCTTGTATTTATCTCCTCAGTTATAACCTCCTGGCAGGCATCTTAGAGAGGTCCACATCACTTACATAGAAGGATTCCTTACTTTCTTCTCATTGTCCTGCAGAAACCCCAAACCAGGCACATTGCTCGATTTTGTCCCTACTGACACCTCTAACACACCATAGAGTGTTGCTCTGATTTGCCCGTTGTTTAACAGCAGCTTTAAAAATCCACTGCAAACTATAGTGATGTTGAAAATGCTGAAGACACTCTGACAGGATATCCCCAAGGAAATACATTGCGCAGCTTGGTTTATTATTCTCTATTCAATCCATGACAGGCATAGAAGATGGTTTTATTTTTACTTTATTCTAAAAGTAAGTTTATAAAATAGATTCCAAACTCACTCTTCTCTAAGAATTTTGCGATATTGCTTGAATCGAGTGAAAAGAAAACAAGGCAAAGGTTTTTTAACAGGCTCTATTCCTGTTCCTATTTGTGTGCTGTTAAGGGGGAGGGCTACATCCCTCAGCAGGTCCTGAGATCCTTCTTCACTTTTTGTTAGCCTAATTAACATGCAAGGAAACAATGTATTGGACTGCAACCCATAAAGGTAGTCCTGCAAAATAACTTAGGAACAGTAAGAAACATACCTGGAAATCAAATCTTTAAGCAATCACTAGGAATAGAAAACAAATTAAATTATACTTTAAGAGGCAAAACCTCAAGGCCTAAATAATGCACAGAAAGAATGAAGAGAATGAAAGCCAGCATTTGGGAGGCACAATATGTGGATGTGTTTGGGTGAGGCTGCACAGCAACAGGCTCTCAGCTTTGCCACCACGCTCTCTGAAATACAGGTTTGTAGCCATTACAAAACACGCAAATCCAGCAGAGGTAACAGCTGCTAGCTATGGCTCCTTACCCAAAGAGAAGCAAAGATCAGAGACCTGTTGAAATGCAAAGTGTTGAATTAATGCTGCATACAACAAATACACAAAGCAATTCCTCTAGATGTTGTGCTGCTGAAGTGTTTAAAAACTAAACATGAGAGCTTCCCTGGAAAAGGTCCTTCTCAGCTGAAGAGTGGGAGAGTCAGGTCCCAGGAGGTGATGGAAAGTCTGTTACATCAGCAGAACCAAACAAGTGCAGCAGCACACAGCGAAAGCCATTCCCTTAAAATAAAGGGAGATAAGCACAAAGTGTTCTCTCTTGAGTGGAAAAGCACAAGTGAATAGTTGTCTCAACATGCTTGTGTTTTACTTCAGCTTTATTAAGGTAGGGACAATGTATAAAGCAATTATTTTATTAGGGATTTTGATCTGAGGTTCCTGATTTATGTGCATTACGAGCATATAAAGAAACTGGAAGTCTTTCTAATGAGGTTTTGGTACCTTAACTTACAACAGACATGGCTTTATCAGGGTATCTGTAAAAATTGTAATTTAATTTTTCTCTCATTATTTTAGGAGCAAACTTGGATCCTCATATTGTGGGTTTCTGAGATGAGTAAACGCAGCCTCAAGAGTGTTTTATCCATTTGAAGTGTTTTACATTTAAAATGGATAGTCTGATACAGGGATTGTTGAATGTGTTGGCTTCTGATGTGGGAGACAAACTGGTAAATTATTAAGGTACTTGGCTTTTTCTATTTAACTTTTTAATGCCTAGAAACATTATTGTGGAAGTTATTGTGGACAAGGTGGGAGACAACCCCATTGAAAGAAGTAAGCTAAAATAATGAACCAAAGATATTATAACAGGAGTTTTGACTGTGCTTTAAGAAACACCCTTTTTTCCTTGAATATTAAAGTTTGAGTTTCACCATAGTCAACTATTTCATGTTTTTAATCATATCTCTCAACCACTTAAATGATCATTCTCTGGGGAACCAAAGTTTTAGAAGAGAAACTTAAAAATTATATCAAATGTATTCAGCATAAAATATGCTAACCTGATTATTTCTTTTGACTGTGATGACTCACATCTCACTTGATAGAGGGCTTAGTGCTTTGAGTTCTGGCTGCTGAGGCAGCTCCCACATGATTCCTGATGCCTCTGCCCCATCTAAGGAATTGTGTGTTAAATGTGCATTAGTCTGTGTTAGCAGTAAAGACAGAATAAATGCTTTTCTTTTCCCCTCTATTGTGTGTGGGTAAAGGCCTACTTGGATCGTGGTAGTGCTAGGAAAAAAAAGGCAGATCCACATCCTATTTATCTGGAAATCATGATAAAATAGACTGTATCAGTGAAAGAGTGAAGAATCACACCTGAATTAGAAGAAGGGGGGAATTGAGATGTGAATCCACCAGTTCTTATACTGATGTGGAGAATAAAATCATCGAATCATTAATGCCACAAAATACCTTTAAGATTACTGAGTCCAGCTATTAACCTAACACTGCCAGGTCCACCACTAAAGCCACCTCCCTAAGCACCACATCTTCATGTTTTTCAGTGCTTCCAGGGGCAGTGAATTCACCACTTCCACGGGGAGCCTGTTCCAATACTTGACAACACTTTCAGT
>WEKY01053535.1:0-15400 GCA_013390045.1 Picathartes gymnocephalus | reverse complement strand
TGTCTGTTGTTTGAAGTGATGGTCACATTCTTGATCCATCAGGGTTGCAGTAAACTCATGAAAAAATAAGATTTATTGGGCGATATATGCTCAGATTCAGGTAGGAACGCCCAGGTGTCTTCCCTGGAGGGGGGTATTTTATGCTGTGTCATGCAACACTGTGGATCATGCATGGTCCTCCAGTAGAAGACCCCAGAAATGTGTCTGGGGCCACTTCAGAAGTCTTTGATGCTTCATGACCCCTTCTAAGACATGACTTCTGTTTCTAATGCTGGTGTAGTTGAGCCAGTAATGCCTTATGAAAAAAGATGGATACCTTAAGACCTACATGTGAATGTCTCCATTCTTTCCCCAGGGGTAGGGGTGAAGTTTTACACCTGAGCCTTACTGGGAGGGAGGATGATAATACACATAATCTTCTTATCAACCTTTTCTCTTATCAGACTCAAAACCCAGCTTGGTGCTAAATAAAGGTCAATTTGTCTTGGTCATCCTTTAGTGACAGGTGCTCACTCCTGCTTCACCTGGGCTGTTCTTTTGCAGATCAGAGGCTCTGCCACCACACCCCCACCCCTCCTCCCCTTCAGCTGCAGGGTGAAAATCTGGCCTGAGAAAAGCACCTGTTACTTCTGCAAATGGCTGATTTTTTGAGTCATGAACCTTTAACATTTCAGTCTCTCACAGAATGTCTATAAATACATGTATGCATACATATTTTATGCATATGCGTATGTATATTCACATGTACACCTTAGACGGCTTATTGTGCTGGTTGAGAACTATTTTTCCTTGAGAAAGCGTTAGAGAAGCTATAAATGGTTTTGTTGATGCTATATCAAGAAACTGCAATGAAGAAAATTACTGTCTTTCACAGCACAGCAGATATAAACCAACAAAGCTGTGTATTTCATGTGAATGTGGGTCTTACATATTTACTTTTTTATAGTCCTTTAGTCTCCAAAAAGCAATGTAGTCAAAATGAATTCTCAGAGAATATATCTCAACACAGACACTTCCAAACTTAGCAGTTTCATTGATTCAAATGGAATTATGCTTTATTAATCCAGGACAATTTCTGGAATCCTTACATAGATGTTTTGCCTCAGGAATATTTTTCTTTCCTCTATTGAACAAGTTGGACATTCTGAGAAACAGCTGAAGTAGATAGAGAAATAAGCTTTTGATCCAAACATGAAAGGAGTAAAAATGTATTTTTAAAAAAATATAGGCTAACAAAATAATGCTGTATATATATCTAAAATAACTAATGAGAATGAGGAGGCAGATTGCTCAGAAGGTAGTTATGCTGAGATGTGTTATGTTCTACAGCATTTGAGGGGAAAGGTGGAAATGATTACTCATTTCTAAAAATTGCCAGAAATTATTAGCACAGGTTCTACACTAGTCTTTCCTGACATATGAACCTCACGTTAATATGTATGCCCCTTACTGATTTTAGAGAAAGCTGTCATAGATTGCATCTTTGTGTGTGATTTAACAACGGATTTTACTGTGTTGAACACACACCACAATTAGGAAACAAAATTTAAATATTTCTTTCCACTGAGGTACATAAGGAGTGTAGCCTCTAGAGCCATCTGTGATGGGACAAATCAAGGGGATTTCCACTCCTTGCATGGAATACCTCTTCTATGCAGGAATAAAAGGAAGAAAATAGAATGTAATGGATACAGTTTGTAAGGACTTTAGAGATCATCACAGACAATACACTGGTCCAGGTGAGTACTGCACCATCGAATTCACCTGGTTTCAGTTAAAAAAATATGATCCATTAGTTTTCAAAACCATAAAGGTAATAATAGTTTTATTTGAGACATCAAAATTCTGCATTTTTGCTTTTTGAAGGTAATTATTCTCAATGCAAGGTGACAAGGAACGCAACGAAATGCAGAAATCCTCACTGAAAGGAGAGAAAAAAGATGTTTCTTTCCTGGCAATAGAAAGTGACATAAGAAGTTCCAATGCTCTGTTCAAGAGGTCAGAGGACCTTTGTAAAAGTTTACTTTGGTTGAAAGACCAAGTAGTTTAAGTATTTATTTTGTAGCATGTATATTACCATATTACTTAATAGATGTCTGTGATGTGATACTTGAACCTTTTTGATTAAGCTCCTGTTGAACTTTAGGCTGAATTAATCAACAGTCTGTACAATTAAAATTTTAGATTATTTAAGGAGTCTTCAGAAGTACAGACATTATAATATGAGATGATTACTGTCGTTGTTATGAAAGAGTCTGCTAAATCCACTGGGAATGTTCATCAGCATGCTGTAATCAGAAGCTATGGAGAATGCTTAATTGCAGTTATTTAGGTGACATGTTGATGCAGTAGTAGTGGTGGTGAAAGCAGAAAAGCTACACGGATTAACACTGGTAGTCATGTGAGAGGTTATTAAAAGGAATGTACATCAATATAGAATGCCTGATTATGCAGCTGTTTATGCTAATTTGTCTTACTATTAAATTACAGTGCTCAGCATAAAAGACCATTGGGTTTACATTTTTTCCTATCTTTGATATTTATTCAAAGGAGAAAATATTGCACTATATTTGATTGTCCAGAGTTAAATATTCATGGTCTATCTAAGCAGTTTTAATGGATCAACTATACAGAAGAAAATGAAGTACAAATTTGGATAGTCCTTGTAACTCTAGGACTGTTTTTTAACATAATTTTTCTGACTAGATTAGCTGTTAAAATTGGTCTGCAATAAGTTTTGAATGCACATTTGTGTATATTCATAAATATTATGTAGTTAAAATCATATAGCTTAGTGAACATCATTGCTTCGGGTTACTGCTTAATTTCTCCTGGACTTGTGATGTTTTAAGAATTAGGCTCATCAGATGGTACTAAACTTGGCTTTAACTTAGGAAATTCTTAAAATTTACATATTGCATGCACAAATGAACAAAATTGTTTATATACCACTTTTCATGTAACAAAAATAAATTTCTACTCTGATAAATACCAATATTTTACTATCAAATTTGGGCTCCATATGAAACCGGTGTTAAATATCCAAAATCTAAGAATATTTTATATTTTATGTACCTTTCACAATCCCATTTCACTATTAATTTTAGTGATGTATAACTTCAATTGTAAAATAAACTGTACATGTAGTAAGAAAGGAACTCCCAACTAAATGTGAAATTTTGTGACAGCCATAAATATTAGAACTATTGATTCACCAGCATGATATGTGTGCATTATGTGACATTTTGCAAGAATTCAAAAAATTATTGATGATAAAGTAAGTGGAAACACTGTGAATGTCATGACCCACAAGTACTTTCTTTTATTTTAAACAAAATGTAGATAATTTGTAAGAAACTTACTGAATTATTAAGCTTTTTCTAGGCCTTTTCCTTAAAGCAAAAAGTTTCCATTTCATGCAAAGCAAATTATGTTTTTCTATATTTACATATTCAACTCAGTCTCTAGGAGAACATTTTTCCTTCGCTTTAATATGATTAACTTTATGAAGGTCTTAATCTGCCATCTGCATGCAGACTATCTGAACATCTGAAATCAGGAATGCAGAGTGACATTTTCACAAAAGGTACTAATTGCATGCAACATATTGCAGGAGAAAGAGGGAAGGCTTCAACCTCTCCCTGCCATTTTGAGTATCTAAGGAACTATAATTAAAAAAAGTACCTGAGTAGTTTAATAATTGTAGCTGATCACAAATTTTACATCTAGTCTTTACCTCTAGATTTTATATTTTTTCCATTGAAATAAAAATATATAGTAGTTTATTGGTTTTACATTGCAATTCAAATTCAAACTTGTCTCATCTAAAATTAAAAAAATGTTTTTCTTCCTGTGTAAGATATTAATGCATAAAAAAATGGGAAAGAGGGAGAGAGTATGGTATTTATTTCTTTGCTCTATATATTCATTCCTTATGTTGAAGAAAATAACTTTAGGACAAGGATGAAACAATGAGGGTAGGGTTCATGTGTGTAGTTGATAGATGTGTTTTGTTTCTCTGTCCAAATTGAGAGAAAGAGCTGCTCCATATATCACAGAATCACATAATCACAAAATGGCTGAGGCCGGAAGGGACCCTTAGAAGCCATCTGGACCAACCGCTTGCTCAAGAGGATCACCTGGAGTCAGTTTCCCAGGATCTTGTCCAGAGGGCTTTTGAATAACTCCAAGGGTGGAGACTCCATAACCCCTCTGGACAACCTATGCTAGTGTTCAGTCACCTTCACAGTAAAAAAAAAATGTCTCCTGATGTTCTGAGAGAATCTCCAGTATTCATTTTTTGCCCTTTACCTCTTGTCACTGAGTACCACTGGAAAGATCCTGGCTCTATCCTCTTTGCACAGTCCCTTCAGATGTTTGTACATTGATGATATCCCCCAAGGGCTTTCTCTTCTCCAAGCTGAACAGTCCCAATACTCCCAGCCTTTCTTTACAAGAGAGATGCTCCTGTCCCTTAATCATCTTTGTGTCCTTTCATTGAATTCTCTCTACTGTGTTTTGTACTGGGGAGCCCAGAACCAGATGCAATACTCCAAGTGTGGCATCAGCACTGTGAATAGAGGGGAAGGATCAACCCCTTGACCTGCCGGCAACACTTCTAATGAAGCCCAGGACACCATTAGGCTTCTGTGCTGCAAGGACACACTGGTAGCTCATGTTACACCTGGTACCCACCATGATCCCCCAGGGTCCTTTCCTGCCAGATGGGTGGCCTCCAGCATGTATTGGTTCATGATGGTTTTTCTCCTAGGGAAAGGATTTTTTACTTTTCTTTGTGACTTTCATGAGCTTCCTTCCTGTCAATTTCTCCAGCCTTTGAGGACCCTCTGGATGGCAGCACAACTCCCTGCAAGTTAGCGACTCCTCCCAGTTTTGGGTCATTAGCACACTTGCTGAGGGTACACTCTGCCCTCCCATCCTCACCTTTAATGAAGATGTTAAACAGGATTTCACTCACTATTGGCCCCTGGGTACACACCACTAGTTACTGGCTTCCAGCTAGGCTTTATGCCACTGATCTCCTCCCATTTTCTTGATTTCATAATCCCTTTTTGTCACATCACCAATGACCTTTTCTCAGGGACCCTGTCTATCACTCCCTCACAGGACAGCTCTGTCTCTTTTACATCATTCTTAGTTTAAATCTCTGATGATGATAGGAGCCAAAACCTCGTGGACAGACCTGTCCTTCTGACACCCTTTATTGTTGATGTCAGGATTGAGGAAAACACCTCTGGAGCCCTCAGACCCTTAACTACTAGCCCCAAAGCTCTGGTAGTGTCCAGATGGAATAAGAGTAGGGTATAATAGTCAAAGGAAGGAGCCCAGGCAGGCAACAAACCGCCAGATATTTGGTTGGGTTGACAAATGGGTGCCTCTGTCCCTTACAGCAGGGAGTTACACACATTACTCCTTTTCAATTTTAAGAGGAGCTATTCTTTGTGGTGACACTTGAGAAGATAGATAAATATACAAAATAAATGAAAATATTCTTAAGTGTTTTAAAAATTACCTTTGTGTGCTGTTTTTTCATTTTCCCAGTGTATTATGACTACTTTTAGGGAGTTGTAGTAATATAACAAATATACTAAACATGTAAGACCAAATACACTAATCCTTTGTTTCTATGGGCTCTCTGAGTATGGAATAAATGCTACTGAAGGGTCAGAGCAGAAAAGCAATATTCTGAGGAGACTGTATTTAAATCTGTGTATAAGAGAAAAAAAACACCAGGAAAGCCTGGAATTTTCTCATTTATTTCTAAGACAGACAGTACGATTTGCGACCAAGTTGGTTAAAGGTAGAGATCACTGCCAAGTAATGTGAACCATTGTTCATTTTGCACTTGGGATGAGGGTTTAAAACCACAGTGCCCATTTCTCACCTGGATATGGAACATCCTTCTAGGAGAATATATCAATAGAAAGGGAGTCTGACAATGTGACTGGTCAGGGGGAGAAAACCCTCTGTTACACTTCACACCTTTATTTTTTTTCAGTTTTGTTTCTTAACTTACTGCAAGGAGGAGGAAACAGATTCTTGTAGCATTGCCATAGATATTAGGGAGGGCAAGTCCATTCATTAATTTTAGAAGTTGCGTATCACACAGATGGGGATATTTGGTGAAAAGCATCCAAATTGCAATGAAGTTTTAGACCATGTAGAGGACCTTGTCCTTCTACACCAGAGTGCATCCAGGAGACTTCCATGCAGACCAGAAAAAACTCAGCAAGTTCCATCAAAGTCAGACAAAACTGTAGACCTTTCAGAGTACATACTCTGCTGGAAATATCTAAATATCGGTACTGGGTTCAAGGAGATTTTTGAAGCTTCCTTCTGTTAAAACAAAAAGTAGATCACAGGAGTACAGGAAACCCAGCTATATTGTCATTAAAGATTGCAGGAGGTGGTGGCGCTAACCTAAGCTTTATTCAACGGATAACTATTCCTTCTGTTGTAGCCAGTGGTGATATTTTGTTTTATAGTGATCTTTTTTTTTTTTTTCCCTCCCTCTTTATGCTTTTATTCCATAGTAGGGATAAACCATAAAGTCTCTCTTTATGGTTATTTTAAATGATTGTGCAATTGTAATTTTATAAATGCAGGGCCAATGGAGACCATTAAAGAGCTTAGACTGAATAATATTTTTGTTATAAGTCTTCCAGAAAGCACATGAACACTTGGAGAAATAAGAGCCTCCCACTTCCTTTGGCAGTCTTTTGCAACGGCTAACTGGAAATTCAATATTGTACTTTTTGTCTCCACCGTGGTTGAATGTTTGAGCCTTCTTTCTAGCAGTTTCCAAATGACTTTGCTCTTTAGTACAGATTTCCTTTCAGGGAATATTACACAATGTAATCATAATGTTAAATTGAGTCGCTGAGACTTCTCATCACCACTTTTATCATCTTTCTCTACGGGTATTATTTAGTTGGGCCTGAAAATGAAAAAAGCCAAATCTACACTGATCAATGCAGAATAAATAAGAGATAGTGATCTATCAAGTCCTTTTTTTAAGGGGAAGCATCACTTATATAAAATATAATTAAAATATAATGGACTCCAGATGCTACATAATCATAATGTGTTTACTTTCAAAGCAGAAGACAATCAGACTGAGAAAGAATCCTTTTGAAATATCTTTATTTCTCCTTTGTAAAATTACTTTGGTAGATATAAAAAGCTGGTTGAAGGATGTTAATCATAGTTGCTTATTCTACCACTATTGACTCAGTGTATCCAGAGTGGTTTGTACATCAAATCCATTGTGTATCTGAGCTAATCAAATATCTGATAATACGTAAACAAGTTGATACTCGTTTACGATTTTTCATAAGCTGACATCCATAATGTGCCAAATTCACATTTTTCAATACTGAGGCTGGATATTTAACTCTGCATTAAGGCACAGATATTCCTTCAAATTCTTCAAAAGTAGGCTTTTAGATTTGTATTTATGTTTAGGTTCAGATATATTGCTTCTTCTCCAGAGTCATAAATAATGACTGTTGTCAAACCATATAAATTTTTCTATAGGTCCCATTAGGTATTTTATTGGGTAGTCAAATGTTCTGAGACAGCAGTCCATAATTTAGTAGATTCCCCTATATATACACACTACAGACATACAATTATTTTGTATTTGTTTTTAATTCTTTCTCTGTGGCTGTGATCCAGTAGAGAAAAAAGAAGAAATGTATGTACAAAAAAGCAGTGGAATTCTGTGGAATTTTAGTAACGCTACCTACATGGAACAAGCTTAATCACATTGAATAAAGTGTGAAATATAAATTATTTTTTATAATCATTTCTTCTATTTTCATTCTACCTTACGAATGATCAGGATGACTCAGTGATTACAAAGATGTTTGTTGTATTACCATTTCTTTTGGCTCTTTTTGATTCTATTCCTCAGCCCAAGGGAGATTTTTTTATATGTCTGTCAAACTTGAGGCAGAATTTGATGCTCAGCTCATTAATCTGAAGAGAGACTTTCTGAGTGAGGACCAGCAAAAAAAATACCACAAATCCTACCCTGTATGCTTGCTGAGCTTCAGTTGAACCTACAGTCACTAACACATTTCTACACCCCCATCTCTTTGACTAGCTCTCTAAGGATATCATTAAAAGTACAGGATACTGTGTATAGAAAAGTGAAAAAGCATAAGACGTACTCTGCAGTAGGCTGTATGCCTTATTTATATAATAAACCAAGTTCAATGACACGTGGTATGACATGGGCCTGAGAAAGCATCTGCAGTCACACAAATAATAAAAGTAATTTTAAAAGCCAGTGTTTTAAGAGTAGATGAAAAGTAGATGGTAACACTTCCTAACAGTTAACTGTACAATGCAGGCTATTAAAAGTTTTCAGAAAGCTATTTGACTTTTTTTATTAAGAAATGTTCTGTAGAAGGTAATGACTAAGTAACAGCTCATGTCAAAAGACAGATCTGATGGCTGGTGGCAAACCAACAGGTATTCACACCACAGAGGAACTTGTCAGCATGTACATGAAAAAAGTGTGTTAGTGAGCAGTAGTTTTGGTCCTTTCAGATACTACAGCATTCATTCAGAATTACAGGAATCCAAAGTTACAGAAGGACAATCTGTTCCCATTCATTAGATTTAATTGTTAAAGGCATCCCAGTTAAACATGCTGGCCCTGTTGAAATCAGTAGTTCAACTCCCTGATTCTTAGTTCACTAGGAAATTTGTTTTTGTAGTAAATACAAACTCCTTCTTTTTTAATTAGGAACTTGAAAAATTTGTTTGTGCTTACCTTTGTGTATCTGCATCACAATCAGCTTTTGTTTGGATAAAACAGATTATGCATTATTAAAAAAATTCAAATCAAGTCAGTCATTGCATAAAAATGCATACCAATATAACTTGGAATGGGAAGAGTTACATACTGGCATAAATATCTGTATAATTTTCTAAAACTTGTCATTAGTATTTTCCACAGAAGAAAAACCCAATATCACTAGGGTTAATGACTTTGTTAGATAAAAATTTAATTTGTAATAGTACTTGATGAATATGTTGATTTTCATGCCAAGCATGTCAAATAGAGTGAGATTAATCCAGTATTACTTAAGCTTCTAGAAAGTAAATCTCTTAACCTAACTAATTTAGGTTAAGAGATTTACATTCCAGGCTGTCTATGAAATCAACAATGAAAGATTTTACGGGGACAATTCACCTTATCCTATGATAAATATAGAAAAGAAAGATAGATAGTATGCTCTGGAGGAGCCTATCTGTCTAGGTTAGACCAAATTCCTAAAGACAAACTGGCTACAATTATCACAACTTAATTAAATTAATCTAAAACAGAATTGAGTTTGAGTGACAAGGATTTAGCAGCACCGGGGCCATGGGGGTGGCTTCTTTAAGGAGCTGCTAGAAGTTTACTCTATGTCCAACAGAGCCAACACCAGCCAGTTCCAAGATGGACCCACTGCTGGCCCAGGTCAGGCCCCAGATTTAAGGAGGGAAAAACCAGCGCAGCAGCAATTGCAGACAGAGAAGAGTGAGCATATGTGAGGGAAAGAGCTCTGCAAACACCAAGGTTAGTGAAGCAGGAGAGAGAGGAGGTGATCCAGCTGCTGGAGCAGAGATTCCCCTGCAGCCCCTGGTGCGGACCATTGTGAGGAAGGGTGTCCCCGTGCAGCCCATGGAGGACCCCATGCCAAAGCAGGTGGATGCCTGGAGAAGGCTGTGATTGATGGGAAGCCTGTGCTGGAGCTAGCTCCTGGCAGGACCTGTGGACCAGTGGGAAGAGGAGCTGAAGCTGGAGCAGGTTTGCTGACAGACTTGTAACTCGGCGGGGGACCCACGCTGGAGAAGGACCTGTTCCTGCAGGTCTGCACCCCATGGAAGGAATCCATGCTGGAGCCAATAAAGAACTGCAGCCTGTAGGAAGGGCTCATACTGGAGAAATTCATAAAGGGCTGTTTTCTGTGCGCAGGGATCCCATGCTGGAGCAGGGCAAGAGTATGAGGAGCACCCTGTCTCAGGAGGAAAGAATGGCAGAGGCAATGTGTGATGAACTAACCAAAATCCCTATTCCCTATACCCCTGCACTGCTGGTGGGGAGTATGGAGAGAATTTGGGAGTGAAGTTAAACCCACAGAGAAGGCAGGGGTGGAGGAAAGGTGTTTTTAAGATTTGATTTTATTTATCATTACTTAACTCTAATTCGACTGGCAATAAATGAAGTTATTTTTCTCCAAGTTGGGACAGTTTTGCCTATGATGGTAACTGATGAATATTTCCCTGTCCTTATCTTGGCCCATGAGTCTTTTGTTATATTCCTTTCCCATGTTCAGCTGAGGAGTGGAGAGATGGAGCAGCTTGGGAGGACACCTGATGTCCAGCCAAAGTCAATACACTAAAATAACTAATTTCTCATCCTTCATAGATTCTTTTAAAATATAGATATTTCCCATGCTGTTACATGGGCCTGTCAGGTGTGCATATATATTTGATATTGAGTGTGAAATGTGCCCGTAGGCTGGAATATCTGATTTTATAGATTAGTGTTACCAGAGTGAGCTTTTTGTGACAAGCTATTAATCTCTGAAAGACTTTCTCCAAATGCAAAGAGATACTTTCAGTGACAATTGTTACTCTTGGTTCAAAATCTTACTCAAAAAGAAAAGAAGACATTGTCAGACATTTAACAGATTTTTACTCTTTCCACAAGCAAAGTTACAGTAAATGTCCTGTATGATGCAGAAGGCTGGACTACTATAATTAAAAGCATTTTTTCTTCTCATGCTCAATATGACATTTTAGAAGAAAATTATACAGGGACACCTCATCACAGCCTTTTAATAATTAGAGGGGGTTTATAAGAAAGATGGGGACTGACTTTTTCATAGAGCCTGTAGTGATAGGACAAGGAGTTAACTGCTTTAAACTAAAAGAGGGTAGATTCAGACTAGATATAAAGAATAATTTTTTTATGACGAGGGAGGTGAGACACTGAAACAGGTTGCCCAGAGAGCTGGTTGATGTCCCATCCCTGGGAACAGTCAAGGTCAAGTTGGCTGGGGCTCTGTTTAACCCAATCTATTTGAAGATGTGCTCACTTTAGGGATTCTGGACTACATGCTCTTTGAAAGTCCCTTTCAATCCAAAGGAGTCTCTGATTCTGACAATCATTCCCCTTTCAATATTTAATGCAATCTTCAAATCTGAGAAATTCTAGGAAGATAAGGCTCATATTTGTGTGGTAACTAAATATTACTACTATTAAAAGCTCAATCTCACCCTAGGTTGGCCAGGATAAATAGTAAGAGTTGAATCTGTATTTCAGCTGGCTAATGATTAAGAATCTAAGCCAGTTGTTACTGATATGAAGACAGAGGTACCCTTCCAGAAGGTGATTCCTCTTGCCTGTGCTGGACTGCTGGACTTCCTCTAAATCCTAAATCTCTATCCATTGCCTGAAATGGATGCCATTATCCACTGAGCAGGCCATAGTGGTGATAGAATGGGCAACAAAAGAAATGGTTTATTAGTATGTGGAATGAATGTTATCAAGATTTTCTTTTAACTTCAAAGAGAGAAGCTTTGGAATGGATCAGCCATTAATTGGTCTGTTTTCTTCACTGATATTTGGAATATTTTAAGTCAAAAAAGAAATATCACAGAAGAGACATCTTTGAAATATTCTTGTTCAACATATAGTATTTGGTCTATCCTGTCAAATTCTGGGAAAAACTCGTGTCTAGGGAAAAAGAGTCATAACTTCTTTCATTCCTCAAGGAGAATACAAGAAATAATGCATATAATACAATAAATATTGAATATAATACTAGTTTTTACTACAGTCTTTTCAAAGGGATACACCTCTCCAGAGGTGTTATTTATGTTTACTAGCCCTGCTTTGGAACGTTAATTTCACTTTTATTTCTATGTCCCCATCTACAAAGAAAGAAAACCTTCTTACAAGATCAGGATCCTGAGCTGGCACCTTGATTTCTTGATGAGTGGAGATACCTAAATAATATAAATATATATTATTTATATATAATTATAATAAATATTATATGTACATATGGGTGTGTATATATATATATATATATATGTAATTTCCAAACAGATCTGTTACTGTAACTGGTCTTATTTGGTACATGGTGAACAGGATAGATTTTAGTCTTTCTCCACAGTAAATGTAAATGATAAAGTTTTAAAATTTTTGCATGGACTTTGTGTAGAGGAGCCAAGAAAATTTACTTTGGCATGTCTAGGATTGCTAATTAAGTTCTATCTATTTTAGATAGAACGGTTGAAGTCTCAGTCATTCAAAATGACTAAAACAAATATGAACTTACTCTGAGACATGTACATGCAAGCACAGAATCACAGAATCACAGAATCACTAGGCTGGAAGAGACCTCCAAGATCATCGAGTCCAACCAATGCCCCAACATCTCAATTAGACCATGGCACTGAGTGCCACATCCAGTCTTTCTTTAAACACATCCAGGGATGGTGACCCAACCACCTCCCCGGGCAGATCATTCCAGTACTTTATCATCCTTTCTGTGAAAAAGTTTTTCCTAATATCCAGCCTGTATTTCCCTTGGCACTGTGTCCTCTGGTTCTGTCAGTTGCTGCCTGGAGAAAGAGATCAACCCCCACCTGACTACAGCCACCTTTCAGGGAGTTGTAGACAGTGATAAGGTCACCTCTGAGTCTCCTTTTCTCCAGGCTAAACAACCCCAGCTCCCTCAGTCATTCCTCACAGGGCTTGTGCTCCAAGCCCCTCACCAGCCTTGTTGGCCTCATCTGGACGCGCTCAAGCACAGAAAGGATATCTTTTATTTTTAAACCAACTGCTTTTTCTTATAGTCCAGCTAAGTGGCAAACTAATTACTTAAAATCTAGCCATAGATTTGAGGTGCTTACAGCCAGAAACTTTCACTGGGATTCACACTGGAGCAGAGACATCTGTTTTTGATTTATCTGTATTGTAGAACTATGCTACAGTTAGATAAACACAACCCCTTCCAACCATTGAGGTACCCTCATGTATCCCAGAAAGCCTCTAGGTCCTCTTCAGGAGGATGTGGATCTCTCATCAGCCCTGTGCCATATCTGCCAGGTTTGTGATGATATTGCATATCCAAGGGTATCTCAGATGGCACCAAATATGTACTTTTAGGCATATTCATAATTTAAAATTTATGTTCTAGTTGTCAGGTGTTTAAACTAGATGGTGGATAGTTGATACAACCCATGATACTCAGAAGACAACTCGACTGGCTGGCCACTAGCAGCAGTCAACTGCAGAGGCAATAGAGTGCAACCTAAGAACAGGCAAATAGCACCCTTATATATAACAGCACACATATTTGCATGTCTTGAACTTGGACTATATCTTGACTTTATAGATGCAACTTTACTCTCTGGAAAAGAAAGATTGAACACTGTAAGGTGCCGGGGCAGAGAATGTGAGATTTCACCATGGAGAAGGCTAACCTTGAAAGCATAACAATTCTCTACTGTTCCAATGGAACCCCTGCTTAGAGCAGTTTCAGTGCTAAGAGTATTTTTACTTAGAACATTCAAAACTCCAGTCTTGTCGTCAATTGTTCATAAAAATAATCAAAACAAGAAATTTTATATAATCTGATTAATTTGTCAGGTGCTCTAAATTCACAAGATTGTTTCCACTGAACTGTTAAAGTACTCTATTGTAGCATTTGCAATGCCAGTATGTACCTATTTTTACGGTGTTTGAAAAATCAATATATTTGCTGATATAAGTGTTTAAAGGCTTACAGGCTAAATAATAGTTTAGAGCTTTTTATAAGTATATAACATACACCATGCTGAATAATGGCTCTGTTTGGAATTATTTGCTTTCTAAGTAGAACAGAATGTACCAAATTGATATTTTCAGGAAGATGTCTAAGTCTGAAGTTTTGCTTAAAATTTTAGAAGAAAGAAAATAAACACTTTCATGCCATTGTACAGAATTGTTCTTCAATCTCATGGATTATTACTAGACATGTCTTTTTAGAATATTCTAATATAATTGTATTCCTAAGTATAGGCAATCTTGAGCTAGTCCTGGAATTAAACCAAGAAATCAGAATAATCCTCTGTAATACTGCTAATCTATCTTAACCAGAGTCCTTAACAAAAATTTTTCCTCATTGAAGCAAAAAGTTATGAGGCTACCAGCTTGTCGTTTTCTGTGGAAAAGAGAAGATCAGGAGCTGCAACCTGCAACAATGTAGTTAACTTTGATCATGAGTTTAGATGGACAGGTTTAGGATGGACTTGCTTAAATTACTAAAAATATTGGGATTTGACCAGAGACAGAGAATTACAGTGCTCATTCTTTGCAGCTACTGCAAACACTTTTATTTCATTCCTGTAAATAGTAGTTGTTTCATACATGGAAGAATTAAAAAAAAAAAAAAATCCAAACAAACAAACAAAAAAACCCACAAAAAACCCAACCAACCAACCAACAAACCAACCAAAAAACCTTAATTGAACTACAGAGTAAAATTGGAGCCAGCATAACTGGAGTGAAATTTTACAGACTAATATTAGCACTATAAAGGACATAATTAACTGAACTGCATGATTAAAACTCGACTGAAATGCTGCTTGATTTTAAAATTTAAGAAAGGGATATACTTATTTACATAATGTTTTACATCAAGATGGCTATGTATTACTACTAATATTCCCTTGCTACTTTTATAACAGTAATTTCAATAATATATGATCTTTAAAATTGCAAGAAAATAAATTGTAAACATTAAATTATAAACTATAATTCTACAGGGCATTCATTAATATGTAACTGAAGGACAAGTTAAGACTTAAATAATGGCTAACACTTTTGGTAACCCAAAGTACTATATTAATTTATGGTTTAAGACAAGGTTTGCAAGCCATGCTATTTTAAGGAAAGGTTTCTCTTTAATAAAATGTTAAGTTCTATAATATAACACTAACTTGAAAAAGATAATTTAGAGTTGGCATTTTCATTAAAATAACAAATTACATCCAATTCAGAAGATCATTGGTTTTTTTAAATTCTGCCTAAAATCATATTGAAAAACAAAATTATTATTTCTCTGCCATAGGAGAAAATTTGTGAGCGTGTATTAAGAGTACTCTTTATTTTTATGTTTATAAACAGGGGCATTTATACTGATTTCATACTGAATTTTCATTAGAGGTGATTTCATTAAGTCTTAATCTTCAATTGCACCAGAGTGAATGAGAGCAATACAGGAGCAGAAACATGGCATTTATTTAAATCAGAGTGGGACATATTTAATTCCATTAGTTTTCAAATTTTAAAAGGGATAAACATAAATAAATATTAAATAAATAA